>JARHVA010005907.1:162500-242500 GCA_037957365.1 Torreya grandis | reverse complement strand
CTAAAAAAATGAATATTACTTGTATTGGGAAGGGTATTCTTGAGGCCAAAATAGGTGGTGGGTTTATCGATCGACCCTAATGGGAGGCCAATAACCTAGTCCTATAGGTTATCCACCCCCATAAAATGTGTTAGTAGTGTCAGTTTTCATTCATGAAGCATCGAAACTAGAGTTCTATAACCACAAATTGAACTTTGACAATATTTGTTATCAGTGTTTTTGTTCTCCAGAACATTAGTGAAAATGCATTTTCAGGTGGATTAAAATGTTTTGGTGGCAAAACAAAATGTAATTTTTATATCTAGATGTGATCAAAGAAATGTATTCACAGGTGGAGGTATCGGAGGTAGAAATGCCAGTTGGATCTCGAGAAGTTGCTTGTTCACTAACAAAAACTTGCATTTTTGGACTTATCACTGCAACTTGTCTGACAGATTGATATCTAAGCTTCCACATGAGTAGTCTAGGGTTTGACTAAATGTATTAAGGTGGTATGTGAAGTATCTAATGGTTTACAAAAATGACTTACATGTTTCATTCTATGCATGTTTAAACTTAGGCTAAAAATTGCATTTTCTTGTAATGGGAACGGTGTTATTGATGCTAAAATGGGTGGTGGGTTTGTTGATTTGGCCTTACAAGAGGCCAAGAATTTTTTCCTAGATTTTATCCCGCCTCAGATGTGTTGGAAATGTAATTTATCACCTACAAAGCATCAGAACTAGAGTTCTGTAATCACAACTTGAACTCTAACAACTTTGACAGCATTGACAACTTAAACTAGAGACCTAGAAACTTAATGAGTAATTGATAATTGATATATTGAAATATTGAGAACTTTGAAAACTTTGAAAAATTTGAAAATTTTTATAACATTGACAAATTTGATATTGTTAATAGCTTTGAAAATTATGACAACTTTGACAATTTGGACAACTTAAACTAGAGACCTAGAAGCTTAACGAGTAATTGATCTATTGACTTATTAACCTATTAACAACTTTGAAAACTTTGATAATTTTTACAACTTTGAAAATTTTGAAAACTTTGACAACTTTAAATTTTTTTAAAACTTTGACCTATGGACCTATTAAGTGGCATTGATTAATTGACCTATCCACCTATTGACCTCTGGAATAAAAAAACCCTGTCTATACCTTTTTTTGGGTTAACAATCTATTATAGTTTTTTAACCTCACATTACATTTGAGGTATATGGTGAAGAGTATGGGTATTCAATCTTTCCTTCTCTGCTATGTAAGGTGGTGATAAACTTATATTTTGTTAGAGTCCTTTGATGTTTAAAAACCTAGAGACCCTGCGTACCCCTGTGATAAACTTATTATTTTTGAATGCCATGAGGGTTTTCAGAACTTGATCATTAAAGTAAAATTTTTTAATAATGTTATATATACCTAATAAAAGAATTATATCATATTGAAAGTCTTTTTTGAACATTATATGCAATTATTTTTAGTCTCAGCATATACAATTGCTACAAACCCTGACTTTTAGGGTTTTGATCATAGGAAGAGATTTAACTCTTAAAAATTCATGAAAATGTATAATTTAGTGTCTCTTAGATTCTATTAAGTGATTAAATTTATTTCATACTTTTGACTTCTATATTTCCTACTCTACTACCATATAGGTAGTCAACTAACCTAAGAGACCTAGTAAGAAAGACGCTAAAGAAGAAAGTTTAACTTAGGTGAAGATTTGAGGATCAAAATTGATTGAAAAGAAGGATTGGCCAAAATGGTGGTCAAACATAGTTTTGGTTTGGTCAAAGTGTCTCCATAATGGTCAAACCATAGAGCTTTGTGCATTTCAAGGGCCAATTAGAATGTCAAGTTAGCCTAGAGGTACAAGATTTTGTAAAGGAACCTAACCCAAGATTTTGTGTGATGTAATGGCATGGAAAAATGATTTAAAAAACATAATTATTTTTCCTTGAAGAGTCTATGTATAGAATAGAACATGAGGTTTTCCTTAAAATAGGGATACAAGCCAAGACAAAGGCTAAATAGATAAATCTAAGAAAAGATAAAAGAGAGGGGTTCAAAAATTCGAATTGTGTTTTATGAGAAGGATAAAGAGTCTTGAGGTATTATATAAGTGAATACATAAGATTAGATAAAAATACCTTTGATCAAGATCCTGAACACTTGCAAGATGTTGAGAAATCTCTTCATCAAAAGCATGTACAAGAAGTAAGTACAAAGATAAGAAGGAAATTAAGCCTAAGTGATAAGAGTGGAATTATTCATTTCCACTAAAAATAATCAAATTTAAAAAAATTAATTTAAAAAAATATGTACTTGATCCAAGATTTATAACATTAAAAAGAATAATTTTGTAATCCTTATTTGTGCATGCGTACAACATTAAATATGAGATCTGATATAGATAATAATTTAGAAGATTAAAATAACACTATATAGTAACACATAATGAAATAAAAATTCAATATTAATTATATAAATCAAGCCATTATAGGAATATAATATAGGCACATACATGTCCAATGTCAATAATACATAGATCTAGCCATGATAGCCATATAAAAAATTACATCTACCAACATATTATCTAATGTTGGTTAAATGTCACATGCGTATATACAATGCCAAAAAAGCATCAATTGCCATATAGGCATATAAAAAAGTATATCTCATGTGTGTAAGACATCCTATTCATAAAGCATCCTCCCTCTCATTGCCTTCCTTGAAGAAGACTCTCCTTGGGATGCCCTTCTAATAGATGAAGACCCATCTAATTCCTTGGATTACTCCAAGGTCTGACTACAGGTCCTATGCTCATAACTAGCTTAAAAATGAGCCTATTCAAATACAGGAATTATTATGAAATTAACATAAAATACATGTTCAAATAATTGTTAATAAATTAATTTTAAATTATAATAAAAATTAATTTAACCATATGTACGTACTACAAGCTCATGATCTTTCTCAATCTATTTGTCATGCTCAATCAAGTCAATAACACGCTCACCTATCGAAATAGGCATCTGAAATATGGGAAGAATATGAGAAATTGCCCCAATCACCATTTGACTAGGACTATCAACTATCATAGGACAACCCTACATACACAATACATAAACATAAGTTATATTTTCCCTAAGTACACATGTACTAAAATTATTAAAACAGGTCTATTTTTATAATTCAAAATTACAAGAACCAATATATGCCTCTATTAGTGCATGTGTAAATGGTATTATAGCATCAAATCCTATGTCTATCTTAGCTCATAGAAAGGGAGGAGTGTCATTACCAACCAGAAATTGTTCATGTAAATAAGGTCAAGAACTCAGTTTTATATAAAGTGCATCATATCTTATATATGGAAACCAAAACAATCAATAAAAGCACTTGTACATATTAAATATTTGTCTATGTAAGTGCATGAATGCAATGACACATTATAGGAAAGAAGAAGACAAAAATGCACATGAAAATACACTTAGATCTAAAATTATAAGCCATATATTGAAGTGTTAGATCAATAGCCTTGTACAAAAATTAGAGGATTAAGACTGCGAAAGGGATATAATATACTAGTTTCTTTTTTTTTCCAAATTGATAAGTATAAATAAATTAGGCTAAAGATATTCAATTTATGATATATTACATTTTGGATTATATTGGTTGTTAATTTATTACTTTTATAAAATTAGGGGTTTGACTTAGGTATGAACCCTCCTAACTAATTGCTTTTGGATTAATTTTCAAGATTAACTTATAGTATTTAAGGATATTTAAAATTGTGTTTTAAAAGTGTGGGCCTACATTTGAAGGAGTAGAGTGCTAAAGTATTATTGGCTTCATGGAATGATACACAAATTAATTACTAATGATTTTCCCACACTATATATGATAGGGATACTCTAGATTATGAAGGTGGGGATTGTTGTCCCATCAAGTAGATTTTCTTGCATGTGACCTAGATTCACCAACTAGGATGTGCCATGTAAAATAGTTTAAGGTTATGATTAGGATACTAGGGCTATCGGTTAAAGATAGGGTTGTGGCCTTGGTAGAGAACTATGATACAGGTAAGGTTATTAATTTGGTGTAATAATTTGGTGTATGGGCATATGACCCCTATACTCATCATGGGCTAGGTGTATGAGAATATTACCCCTTACCAGTGAGGGTTAAAGATTGGGATAGTGGGTGCCATTAGGGCTTCTAATTGGATATGTATGCCACCACTGAAAGACTTTCCATGAGTTATGGACACATTGACAATGATGTATTTGGTAGCTTTACCATATTAGGCTATTTGAGGATAGTTTGTGATTGAGGTAGACACTCTACTACCATCATGGGAAAAATTGGGAGAGTACTAATTGAAGGAGTACATTTATAAAAATATCCTATGTCTAGGATTAAATTATGGTAGGATGCCAACATTAGGTACAACCACTACCATAATATGTAGATACTTTGGTGTAGAAACAAGCATAGGATAGAGGGTGAGGAGATCAAGTTTAGCGAGAAACAAGGGTGAACATACACTTATTAGAGAGAAGCCAACATGACAGGAGGAGAATTCTAAGATTAGGTCTAATTAAGAATTATACCTAGAGTAACATGAAGTTACCCAAATAAAGTATAAGCAAGAGATACAAAAGTAGAGAAATCGTATCCCACATCAGTCATCAAATTGTATATGTAAATAACTATAGTCATAACAAATGCAAAGAGAAAAACATATATGTAAACAATTTTTACCTATTTATATGTAAATGGTGTCATCCTAATAGAGGTAGATGCAGTCATGGATGGGCCAGAAGCTAAATCTAAATGTGTGAACAATGATTGTGACAAATCAAATGCTACAAATACTGGCTATGATGATGAAGGAACTGTCACATCTTGTGACATATAGAATTACATATATATTATATTAAATTTTTATGTAAATTATTTATTAGCTTATAAATTAAATTTTTAAATTTAACTTAAACTTAACATGACATTTATATAAAATATACCTGCATCTATGTGGTGAATGATGATTTCATGCTAAATGTGTTTGCCAAAAACTCATCAATCATAAGACTATGATCTAAGCCATCTGAGCCACTGATGCCATTTTCATCATAAGTTCCCATGCACATAGATCCACAAAAAATGTAAGGGTGGGATTGGGGTCGGGTAACCTATGGTATATCTATAGCATAACTCAGTGAAATCCTACTTGTATGCTAAATGAATGTATCATTGAGTGAGCTAAGAGCATAGAGAGTGTCTATCTACATGACCTACTAAACTTTGAAGGGGATATCAGGATCAAGAGGCTTTTGGATATGAATCTACATAGGCCAATTAGGTGTGTGACGTACACCTCATCGATCCTATATACAACCTCTTCCTTGGCCCTAAAACTAACTAAAATCAAAATAATTATGAATCTTGTTGAGGACAAACTCACAGTAGAGTTTATTCAAAGAATATAAATGGAACGCATGGTTGTTACATGGTGGATAGTCAAAGATCATCCATCGTAGATCCCAAAAATTGGTCATGATTGAGTTATGTACATAGAAATGGATAGGAAAGAATTTGGCCATTATGGGAAAGGGGGCATTAGTGGTTGGGTCAACAAATAGGGCACAAATATCAACTTTTGAAAAATTTAAATTATTGACCTAAAGGGATGACGACTTATCATCACAATAAGCCTTACAAGTATCTCTATATGAGGTTCATCGATCAATTTGACTTGTTATCAAGTCAAGTTGATCTACTAAGGTCTATATAGAATCAACTAGTTGGGTGTGATGGGGGTTGGTTGAGATGGGATCTCTCATTCGGTTAATTAGGTCTTCAATTTTATTTTTATTTTTGAAAATATTTTTAATTAATAACTCTTGATTGCCATGGGGTTTTGGGGAACCATATGGGTTAGGTGGAGGGATTTGAGGAACCATAGGGTTTTATGAAGGGTTGGGAAGAGGAACAACCATAGGGTTTTATGAAGGGTTAGTAGGATGGGCTATTAGAAGAAAAATTAATTAAAAGCATGGTTTAAAAATAATGAAAATAATGAAAAATTAGGGATAAAAAGAAGAGATTTCGATGACTTACCTCTCCTATGTGGTGGCATCGTCAATGAGAAAAGTTATGGTGTGTTTGGCACTTCTTAGCACTTTTGTCATTGGTTTGAAGAAAATACAATCCTATTACTATTTAATATAACATGATTGTGTTATTAAAACTATCATGATCATGTTATTAAATAATGTGACCATGTTATGGCTTGGTAAACCTAAGCCTAGCTTTAAGTAACACAATCATGTTAATTAATTAACATGATCATGTTATTAATTAACATGATCACATTATACTAAATGTCCATGGAATTATCCCCTAACTTTGTGCACTTAACCTATAAAATTATATGATCTACGTTTGTGAATATTAGTGTGGAATGCCCACCTAATTTGCATATTAGGGAGATCATTCCCTTGTAATGCAACTCAAAATTTAATTTGAATTGATATTTACTTCTAGTTTACTTTAGTTCCATATCTTTTATAGGATAATTCATTAGAAATATAAATACATAGAAGATCATTGGGAAAAATCAAATCCTACATCAATAACATACATATCTAGATTGTGATAGAACAAAGGTTTATACCTTCCTGATGCACATGTTATGGTAATACACTTCATGATAACACAAAATCACTACATGAAGAAAGGGAATGTGATATAAGACATGTCCATTGATTAGTTAGATATATCAAGTCTATATTTATGTCTCGCTATTATATATGATGTAAAATAGGGGAAAAAATATATGCATATTATTAAGATAGAGAGAATAATGTTGAGAACAGATAAATAGGAGAATAAGTGATAAATATATATTTCAATATTGCGAGTGAGGGTATATACTAGAGTGTATATGCATATTATAAGAGAGATTGTGATATATGATTAAAGAATATATATTAGTAAATATGTGTGTTATATGTATGTGTATTTCTGATTGAGAGTAGTCATACTTCAATATTTTTAATTTCATGAGTCACTAAGGAATAACATCAATATTAGCCTTTGAGTTATATTAATTTTAACCAAGTTCTTCAAAAACTCAAACAATATCTGTACCAAAGTAATAGATTTTATGTTACTATTTATTGACACCTCATTGACCTTATCTAACTAATTTCGACATCAAGGAATCCACTTATATATTTTAATCTTGTAATAACTGAGATAGATGTTTAGTGGTACAAATTTATCAATATTATTTACAAGTATAGGTGACAAAAACTAATGAGTCATTATCAAAAATCAAAGATGATTTCTTTATATTGTAGGAGAAATATTTTTGGGTCACATTTGGCCATTTTCTTTTACTTTCAATTCCAAGAAATACCAAACACTCTGAGAACTATATAATTTTGATTAACAAGCTTATGAAGTGGACTATGGAGAATATAAACACACTTGAAAATATAGCTAAACCTTGGACAAGGTAAATTAACTACTGATTTGAGAAGACCCTTAATTAATTCTTGATTATAAGAGTTATTTGAATTTGTACAATCTTTGACAACATGAATATCAATTTATTAGATATATCTTGAGGGAGATTTATATGAATAGTGTCAATCTTCATCCCTAAGATGATTATGCACAAAGGTATTATCAATATTTTAAAGTAGTTTTTAAAATGTACCTAGACACTTAAAGGATGGTATGCAAAAAAGAAGAGAATCCTAAAACAATGTGAGTTATAATAAAATTTAGTTTAAACGATTATATATAATTAAATAAGATAGAAGGAAAATAAAATAGAACATAAATAATTAAATAAAGATTAGGTTGAGGATATTAAGACATAAAAAGTAAGAAGATAAATATAAAAATTAATTAAAAAATGACAAAAGAAGATAAAAAGAAAGCATATACAAGAATATATGGATAAGATGGAAGCCAAGAAATAAATACAAAGGATAAAATGAGAAGAAATAATGTTATGGAAAAAAAAGCCAATAAAAAATATAATGATGCCTCCACTAATAAAAAGACAAACACATGGAAGATAAAAATAGAAAGTTAAACTTTATTGTAAAAAAGATACTTGTCTCCACAGACTAAGATATTATGATACTTGTCTCCACGAATTAAGATATTATTATGAACTAAATAGGAAGCGACACATGTGAAGTTTCCAAAGTTCAATTATATTAAAAACATATAAGAATATCTTGAATAAATGATATAAGATTTCCCACAAGAAGACATGATGAATAAAGTTATCAATAATATTGCTATTATAAATCTAGAAAGATGGTGGAACAGACAAAAATAAATTATCACAAATTGTAGGAACTTTATAATTATCTTCATGACTTGGTATATCAAATCTGAGGGGTATTTTAGTGAAATGATTAAGTATATTAGCATGCACTCTATATCATCTGAGGGCAAAGGATAAGGTCTGAGATTTCAATATAGTGTTAGAAAAGTTATTGATTAAGATGTGAAACATTGAGATAGTGGATTTGGATACAAATATCCTTGAAATTTTATGGAATTACTGAACAATATACAAGACGATCACTAAATTTTTTCCTTCTAACTAATTTATGGACATAAAGATGTAATATCTATTTCATTCATTTTATGAAGATCATAAATACCAATTAATTATATAACTAACAAAAAGATTTTATGAAAAAGTGATTGATATAGCTAGAGAAACTAGATGATAAGATATTCATAATTTTATACAATAAAACTCAAAATAAATGAGTTTAGAAGGTATGGAATAAGGAATTTCATATTAGTAATAAGATATTATTATATGATAAAAAATATAAAAATTCAAGTAAAATAAATATCAAATGGTTGGGTGAAATATAGTAGAATAAATTTTAAAATATAGAAAAATCATGTTTTCCATATTATCAGAGGAGCCTTAGAAAGGTTATGTCAATGGGGCTATCTTAAAAATTAACACAATCTAGTCATGAGGTAAGAAAAAGTGGAAAGACAAGAAAATAAAAGAAAAAAGATATTAAAAAAAAAAAAAATGTGGGAAAGATGAATAGATGCTAAAAAACAATAACATAAATTTTTTGAAATGTAGAAAAAATAAATAAAAATAAAATGAAATGAAAGACAAAAATATTTACTTGACAAAGAAAATAACCTTAAAAATAAAATGTGAATTTAAAAAAAAAAAAACAGAAAAACAGGTCCATTATTAATGGTGAAAACCAGTAAATGGTGTCTTAATAAACTTTTAAAAAATGAAAAAAAAAATTTAAAAAAAATATATATATATATTTTAAAAATGAAAAAAAAATTATTATTATTATTATTATTAAATGAAGGTTGAATTTTTATTTAATATAAAATAAAATAAAAACTCTTAAATTAATTGAAATAAATATGAAAAACCTAACATAAAAATTTATGAGTGAATAGTAAGAAATTAAACTTATAAAATCAATAAAAAGTAATTGTACAAATAAAGAGAAGATATAGATATGTAAAAGTAAGTTGAAAAGTAAAATAATTAGATGAGAAGATAAATATGAAGATCAAAATGGTAAAAACAATGAATTCAAGCAAAAATTCTCGTTTAACCTTATTTCAATGATAAAAAATACATCATTATCTCAAATAATCAAATTATGTTAACTCTAAGGAACAAAAGTCAAAACAAAGAAGAAAGCATGATGAAGTCCCAAACAAAATGATTTAGACTTTTTATTTTATTTATTTTTAATCCAAACCTCTATATCCATAAGAAGAATGATCAAGTGTTAATTATTTCATATTAGGAGAAATATACTACCACATGATGGACTCATATTGACTTGTATTTAATATATAGGTATCATTGAGAATTTACATAGGCCGCAAGTGATTATATTTTTTTATTAGATTTGTATTTAAATTTAGATTGAATTTTACAAGAAAATTTGACACAAACACAATAAATTACAGGGGTGAATCTAAACACGAAATAAGTTAAAAAAACGACTTTAATTAAATTTATATTGATCATTAAATGTTTTATCAATAATAATAATTGATAAATTTCATTTTACTGTGAGAGTATAATTGTAAGTGATGTAAAATAGGTGAAAATTAAAGACTTTGTATGTATGAATATCTATACTTTGTAAAATGGCTAATTTTCAACAATGATAAGTCTGAGAGACATAGAAGTGGAAATAATTTATATTTAAAATTAAATCGAAATCTTTTGTTTTATTATCTTTTTTTAGATATATTTAGTAGAGTTTATTTTTAAATATTGATCATAAAAACATTTTTAATTATATGATGGTGATTTATAAGACTACCATAAATATAATATATTGAGACTATTTTCATTTAAATAAATTGGATTGTTTAATTAGTTAGTAAGGATATTTTTGAATGAGTTAGTTTTCTCCTTTTTCCATTTTAATTAATGTTGTGTATTTTATAAGTTTAAACAAATTATTTATGATATTTATATGTTTGTTATGAGTTGCTTGAATTGAATAATTATGTTATTTCAACCACTTTTGTAGTTTATTTATGATCTCTGATTTTTTGTATGGATGTAAAATTTTACTATTTTTGTAGTAAGTTTTGATTATTATGAATTGTTGTAGTTGAATGTAATTTTTCACTTTTTTATACTCAGTTTATATTTCAAAAAAATGATGTTGAAATTTATTAAACTGATAGGTGTTTCTTACAGTGGCATCTGGAGGCGGGAGGCACGGGGGGTGGGCGGGAGCGGAGGGCAGGGGGCGAGAGGACAGACAGGAAGTGAAAGGCTGTAATAGTTTGAGTGAGTTAACAATTAATTATTTGAAATTCGATATTATAAAATAAAATCTAATTAACAAGACAACATATATAAATAAAAAATAAAACAACCGACATAACAGTTTATAAAAATCTATAAATACAAATAAATTCAAACCAAATAAACAAAACACAAAGAAATTCATAAAACAATGAAAAAAAATAACAGAACATAACACTAAATTTATTTGAAAATAAAAAAATGAATAGCAATGCAACACAATGATGTAGCAGATATTTATTTTAATTCTTAATATATTAATTTTTTTGCAACGGTAATGTAATATAATAATGTGTTGTTGTGAGTTACTCTAGTATGATTATTCGTCAAAATAAATTATGCACTCCACAAGAACACCATATATCATATATTAAACTATCCTATAAATAATATTTACCATCCCAGACATTCCAACATAATAAAATGCCCTGCTACAAACTCTTTCAGTCTGCTCTTCCACAGCAATACATTTTGCTACTCTGTAAATCCAAGCCACAAGTCGAACACCAAGATCGTTATGCCCAAGATGCAGTGACAAACAATAAAGGAAAAGGCACTTAGGGTTGTTGCCTCCACCATCAACACCACCACCCATCAAGCAGACCGAATGGCAACTATACGTAAATTATTCATTATCTAATATAATAATGTGTTGTTGTGAGTTACCCTGGTATGATATAATTTTACCACATATATTAATAATAAATTACATAGATTTATTCATTTCATAAGTCCTATTTCATTATAAATAGAAGTATCTTAGATGTGCATTTTTTAAAGTTAAATATAACATCTAAGGTAAACCCAAAACATTTATAAAGGTAAATCAAATTTAAGTTATAGAAATGTGAATAAATCTACTCAATAACAATAAAAATTTAAAAAATTGAACTAGAAAATTGTAGACAATAAAAATGAAAAAGGGTTATAACTAAATAATATATATAAAAATAATTTCTAAATATTATTAAAAAAAGGTAAAATGGTATTTCTTAATTGTGTGGAGAATCTGAATTTTGATTTGAAAGAAAGAATTTTAATGTTGAGTCTTAACTTCTAGCATAGGATAATTTAGGATTTTGGTTGAATGTTATTACACTCTTTAGTTGTTATTATAAATTATAGTTATATGACTAATACAAAAATAATTTAATATGTAGTGAATATGGCTCGACAAAAAAGGTAGTTTTAAAATGAACAGCAGAAAAAAGAATATGAAGAACAAAAGCAAGAACACGAAAGAGAATACTCTTGAGAATACCAAAGATAAAAATAAATGAAAGACAACGGTGCATAAAATGTATAGCCGAATTGCCAATCGAAGAGCTAGAAAGATAAATGAGAGAAAATAAAAAATATATGATAGCACATCATGCACAAACTTCTCAACAAGACCAAGTTGTATTACAAAGATCAATGTGTGCGGAAAAAATTATTGATGTAGAGAGAGAAGTACTACAACGAAATTGAGACAGAGTACAAAGACATCATCTTATAAATAATAATGTCGATGTGGATGGTAATTGTGAAATTTCAATGGAAAGAGAAGAAAAACATATGATGGGATGTGTTTAAATCCCTATTCATGAAAGTGAAAGTCGAATAGAGTATGTACGAGAAACCCCATGAGAAATATTGAGAGAGCTTGTGAAGAATCAAACAGAAGCAACCACTGTCAAAAGAATAAATAAGAATAAATAAATTTAAAATTATTGAATAGACATGGCGAAGTGAAATGAAAGGATCCTAGAGAAATTGAGAACAAACCAATATTAATATAACTAAAAATGTTGGTATAGATTTCAAGATGATACAAATGTTTTTTCGATGTGAGTTAGATAAACTCGCTTTGATACATATGTGTTATATTTGTCAAGAGATTTACCCTGGTATGATTATTTATCGAGCTCCTAAAGGTCCTTTTTGTAGCATATATTGTCAAGAGAAAGGCGTGCAAAAATTTTCTGAAGCAAATAACAGGGATCTTAGGCCCCTACTACCTAAATTGGAAAACATAACCCAAGTGGAAGAGATGCTGATTTCCCATGTGAATCTAATTCTTCAGGTAACACATGCAGTAGGATGGAAATACAAATACAAAGGGTATAGTATTTTTTTTCCATAGGAAGTTAAGGAAATTACAAAAAAATTACCGCATCATATTTCAGATCTTCCAATTATCAATGTGCGAAGAAAGCAACAATGTGGAACTACATACAACTTTACTGTGAATAAAGATCATGTATAGAATTCAATTAAATATAATATTGAACATGATAAGTTATATAAAGATGGAAATATTGATGAAACAACACTAAAGGATTTCCCAACTAATAAGTCTAAAAATGTGTTTGAAAAATTGAACTCAATTAACATGGAATTTAACACAGATTTCAATGAATATGTTTTTCCATGTCTTATACTTGATACACATGAATGTAATATTTTATATCACATGTCATCAATGGTAACCAAACCACCCAATGCCCAAAGAGAGATGGAAGTGATTTCAGCTTAGGTAAATAGTCCAAATGTTCATCCAGGTAAACTAATAGCTTGGTCACAAATTAGTATATCTCCATTGAACGAGTATGTGATAGAAGGTTTATTAGACATGGATTTTCCAACACTATTCCCTGATGTAAGGTTTGATTGGTTATAACCATGACTAAAGCATGTACATCTACACGAATACGTGAAACATCTGATTTGATATCAAGATTATGAATTTGGAACACACCCTGGATTTAGGTATTTTTCCATGAACATGATAATATTAAATCGAGAACAAAATTTTTTAGAAGTATTTTTAATTAAAATCCTTTAATAAATACATATTACAATTGATGGATTACATGAACACATGGATAATATGCCATAATCTCACCTTGTAGATCAGTTGATGCGATATGAAACTACATTACAATGCACATGTTCTTATTGGATAAAGTGTTGTGTAGAGTTAATTGACCTATTTCATCAAATTAGAATTCCAACTGTATTCTTTACTTTGAGTGTGGAATACATGTATTGGCCATACCTCCATGCACTGATGCTAGGAACTCCACCTACTATTCCATGTGAAGCATAAAGATGGAGGTGACAAATCATAATTGACCATCCACATATAGTTTCTTATTATATGAACATTAAAAATATAGTGTTCCAAAAAGAGATATTACAAAAGTTTATGAAGGTTAAAGATTTTTGGTGTAGATATGAATGGAAACATAGGGGGTCTCCACATGTACATGGTTTTTTATGGTTGGATGGATTGCCAAATATGGACACCTTAGATTAAGAAAATAAAGATCAAGTTGACTTTGCCAAAATATATTTTAAAGGAATTGTACATGTATGGAATCCTCAAGGAGATGCACATCAAAGAAGCATACATGTATGAATTGATTAATAATTTACTTATGTTATATAAAAAATAAACTATTATAAAAATATAAATGAATATAATTTCATGTGTGATACAGGAAGGACACAATTTGAGCTCGCATCCATGTTTGAGGTACACAGTAAACATTAATCAAATAGATCTAGAATAGGACTATGAATAATTGATTAATTGTGTAAACCGTCACACCATGTGTAAATATGGAGCTTACCTATGAAAAAAAAGAGGAAAATTGTTTGCAAGTAAAAATTATTATGTTAAAAGTAATCAGCATTAGTGTTAAAATATGTACTAAGTGTTTTTTAAATGAATTATAAAATAAAATCTTATCTAATGTATGTACAATTCACCTTGGCCTTTACATCTATATGGATCAAAACTATGTGTAGATCTAGAAAAAAGAGATACAAAATATAAGACAAAAAGAAATGATGATCATGTGAATACTCATAATCATGATGTGTTGTAATCATGGCATGAAAATATAGATTAACGACTATTAATATCAAAACATGACATTGTGAAATACATTAAAAGGTATGCTACAAAAGTAGAGAAATTTTCAAAAACATATCAACACATGTTGATGTGACTTGAAAATGTTGAAAACCTAGAAGGCCCTGTTGCACGAGTGTATATATGTTTGCTAACTAAAACAATTATTGAAATAGATATAGGTGTAATGGAAACATGTCACATGCTTCTATAACTTCCTTTGATGGAGTGTAATAGGGTATTTTTATCATTGAATGTTTGGCATAATGTTTTTAAACCAGTATTAAAAGACGATGTAGAAACTAAACAAAATGTAAATTCAATAATTGATGGATATATTGATAGACCTTGCTCAATGAATCATTTATGAATCATTGAGGATATAAGATCTTAGATATGTAATCCCAAAATTATAAAATGAGAAAAGTGGAAACCAATAAAAACATGTGTTATTTTAAGGGTATGGCCAAATTTTTATAGCATCCTAAAACAAAACAGTCAAAAATTTATAGATGTATATTGGTTAGAGTTACTATTGTATAAACCATTCTATGATATTGAGATAGACATTGGCCAATATGAGGATACAATAAAATACAATTGGGGTGAATTTCAATATAATTATTTTCATATAGAGTGAAGGATTGAAATAAACAATAGCATTCAATAAGAAATAGAAGATCAAGATGATGGCATTATCCAATAGAATACAACTAAACATGAGTGGGAGATCATATCAAGCCTACATAAAAAAAATATATCTACATGTCTCTAAGATTGATATGTTGGGTTGAAGAGATATTGATAGATAGATAATTTGGAATTCAAATTACCTAGGTGAGGAATAAATGAATATATATCTTAAATTTTTAAGCATGGTAAAAGAAAACAACTTACTTGCATGAATATAACTTACAAAATAGAGTCTAATTTTTGGTATGAAAGCCTAAGTGAGAAAAAGAATTAGCATTTGATATAATTATAAGACATTATAATCAAGGACAAAAAACATCTCCATTGAATCTAATAATCCATGGAATGATAGGAACATGGAAATGTTATCTTATTGGAGGGATTAAATTGGCACTTCAAAAGTTATCACAACCACAACATTTCCCCTTTATACTACTTTCTCCAACAGGAGATATCACATTTAACATTGATGCATCAACAATAAGTACAACCTTGTAAATTCCTAGTTTAAATTTTTAAAAGCTAGAAGGAATATTGTTAACAACCTTTCAAAAAGAAATTAAACATGTTAGATATATTTTGATTGATGAGATGAGTTTTGTAGGTCAAAAAATGCTTGAAAATATAGATTCTTGACTCCACCAAGCATTTCTATAAAATTTTGATATGTGATTTGGTGGAAGGTCAATGATTTTTGTTGGGGATTTGGGATAGTTACCTTTGGTAATAGATAGACCTCCATATGCAAGAACAAGATACGAAAAATTGTTATGGGAAAAATTTATAACTATTGTTACACTCAAAAAAAAATTTAGCCAATAGGGTCAAACTAAAGAATAAAAACATTTTGAAAACTTCTAACAAATATAAGAGATGTCAATCCAACCTTTAACGAATGGAAGTTGTTGATAACTATAATAGTTGCTTCACTTGAAAAAATTGATAAGGAGGATTTTAATGAACACATGCATTTATTTTTAACAAATTATAATGTGCATCAACATAATAAGAGAAAATTGCATGCATTGAATCAACTTATTGCTTGAAGCAGTGCAACTAGAGGACAAAATAGTTCTATTACAAGATTGGATGATGAACAATTGGAACTTAAATTTTTGATTAATGTTGGTGAGAGGGTGATGCTCACCACAAATATATATATATATATATATATATATATATATATATATATATATATATATATATATATATATATATATATATATATATATATATATATATATATATATATATATATATATATATATATATATATATATATATATATATATATATATAAGTAGGTCTTATCAATGGTGCACTTGGATATATTTAAATCATTTTATACAAACTAGGGCTAACACCCCCTAAACCACCTACATATGTTATGGTTCAATTTGATAACTGCACAGGGATTCATTTTGTTAATGAATCTCTAACTATAATTCCTATCATTCCAATAGAAAGGGGCCATGTTAGTCAACTAACTTTGAAATTGGAATGGGGATTGATAATCCATAATTCACAAGTCTTAACACTTGGCAAAGTCATAATTGATATAGGACCTACAGAAATATAGGGTTTGATATTTGTAGAAATATCATGCATAAATTCATTACATGTATTAAGGATTACAGTGCCTTTCACATATGACAGGTCTGAGAAATTAAAGAATGGAAAAAGGGTACATAAAAGAAAACATGAAGAAGAAAGACTTCAATTGTTAGAGGATCTCATGTACATAGATGGAATCTATTTAACTTATTAATATTATACTACTTATATATATCATATATGTGTTGATCTTTATCTCTAATATTAATGTCAAATGTATATGGCTTGAATTTCATAAAATTATTGTTATATTTCATATATGTCATATAAGTTTTTTCTCTACTTCACATGTTCTCTAAATTATAGTTATATTGTGTATATTCCATATATGTATAGTTTGAACTACTTCCTAGTTATCTAAATTATAGTTATATTGTATATATGTCATATATATAGTTTTGATATCCCTCTTTCTATATATTTATATATGAAAATTTATGTTTATCTCTATTTTTAGTGTTAATAATTAATTAAATATTTTTATTACATATATTTGTATTAAAAAAAATCTTTAATCTTACATGGTGGTGACTGCTACTAACATACATATCTTATATAAATATATGTAAAATGCACCGATATATATCATTCTTGAGGTAATCACAATTAAAAATGATATAGGTGCCTCAATAATGATACTTATTGGTGTATTTTACATATATTTATCTAAGATGTGTATGCTAGTTGATGATGTAGACACATATTTTCAAAAAATCATGAATTTTGTCTCATTAACATGATTGATCTCTCCTTCATAAAAAAATGAAGATATCAAATATATGCATGCATCCATAAAGGGTTACACCATTTATGGTTTATTTTAATATGTTTTGAGGGCCATACGATACCATCTAAAGGCCTGAAAGTGCATCCTAGTATTTTACATCATGCTTGAAATTTTAAAAATTGGAAAACTTTGTAATTGGACATGAACTTAGGTTGAAACTCACCCATCATCCTGAATTTATTTTTAGATTATATGTTTAAATTTGTAGGCCATCTGAGCTTGCATGCATATTTTTTTATAAAAAAAAAGATTTTATTTATAGTAGGGGCACTTAACTCTAGGTTTTTTTTAATATATATCTTTATTTTTCATTTTAATTAAAATTTTGATTTGATTTTTATTTAAATAACATTATTTAATTAATTTAATTATTTTAGTATTAATAAATAATACTATTTCAATAAGTTCTTAGTATGGTGTGTATTGATATTTTGATTTGGTAGTAGACAGTTTCATCATCTAGTATAAAAAAAAAGTTCAAATATTGGAGGTAATATATTTGTAAAACTATATTTCAATTTTCAATTATATTTTTGGAGTAGATTATGTGATTAAATAAATGGTGTAAAATATGTAGAGACGAAGAGGATGAATTTCATAGATTAACAAAACTATGCAACAACTACAAAGGCAAGTGGAACAATTATTTACAATTATCAAAAATAAAGAAAAAGGAAAGAGGGATAGGAAACATAGGAAGAGATAAAATGTGAATAAAATTTTATTAATGTGAGGAATAACAAAATAAATCACCATCAATGGAAGAAATGATGGTTATGGCCTTAGAGGGAAGGAACAAAGGAATCAAGGTTGAAGTTTCAAATTATGGGGGTAGTTTAAAACTAGAGGAGTCAATAGATTGATTAGATAGTATGGAAAAGTTCTTAAATGGAGAATATTAAAATAGGAAAATAAATAAATTTTTCATGCATTAAATGAAATGGTCATGTAATGATTTTGTGGGACCACATACAGAAAGAGCAATAGATAAAGGGTAAAGAAAAGATAACCACTTAGAAAAGGATGGAGAAAAAATGGAGGGATAATTTTTTTGTTTGTATATTATTAACAAACCATGTAAAATTTATTCCATAATTTAAGACAAAAGAATGATAGTTTAATAGACTATACAAATTATTTTTACAATCTACCCACACAAGTAGAGCATGATGAAACAAAAGTACAAATGGATGAAAGGTATTTAAATTGTTTTAAGTTTTACATTCAAAATTAAATGAGCATGCATAAAATAAATTTCATGGAAAAGGATATTTAATTAGATTTGAAGGCATAAGTAAAAAAATATACAATATTTTAGAATATAAACAAGGCCAAAAAGAGGATATCCACCTCCAACAAGGTGATGAGGTGTGTTTAATTCCACTACAGGAGGATCATTCTATGGTAAAAAATAATAATAGCATAATAGAAAAGTGTTTCAATATAAATAAAGAGGAAGTGACTATTTAATTTGTAGAGGATGGAATGGTCCATGTTGAACTTATATTTGTTATAAATGTGGAGAAGAAGGACATAGATAATTTGAGTGTCTTCACTATCATGAACAATAAAGGAGTCAAAAGGATTGCCTAAGAGTGAATTTGATTGAGGTTGAAATAGAAAAAAAATAATATAGAAGTTATAATAAGAGACATAGGATAAAATATCATGATGTGGAGAATGATGTTAGCTCCAAGGAAATAATAATTCCAAAATAAAGAAGGCGGTGATTCTTGATTTCACACAATTTTTTTTAAAAAATGTACTTCAGGGGGTAATATATGTAAAGCAATTATAGATGATGGTAGCTGTAAATTTTTATTTGAAATAAAGGGTATAGAAACTAGGTCTAACATGTGAAAATCATCATTATCCTTATTAAATTTCATGACTTAGGAAATAGAATGAAGTTACAATAGATAAAAGATACTTAGGATGAAACATGGTGTGATGTTATCCCAATGGATGCATTCCATGTGTTATTGGGAATAATATGGCAATATGATAGAAAACCAATCCATTATGGGGAAAATAATACATCTAATTTTTGGAAAGGTGATACAAAGGTAGTTTTATTACCTCTTAAATAATGATGAAAATTAAAAATAATGTTTTCCAGAAAAAAAAATTCAAATAAATGAAGATGACATATTTTTGTTACACATGAATCATAAGTAAAAAAGACATGGAAGTAGTGAAAATTCAAGAAAAAATAGTAGAATTATTGAATTAAAATATTGATGTTATACATGATGATTTACTAGATGTTTTACCACTTAAGATAAAAATTTACCATAATATTTATTTTATTCTAGGATAAAATCTACCCAATCAATTAGTTTATAGGTTGATTCTAATGGAATATGCATAATGTAACAAACAAGTTACTGAAGTGGTGAGAAAGGGTGTAGTAAGAGAGAGCATGAGCCCATGTGCAACATAAAAATTTCTAACTCCAAATAAACATATGAAATGGAATATGTGTGTGGATAGTATAATAATCAATAAAATGACTATAAAAATGTCTTTCCTATACCTCATTTAGATGATATGATGGATTTGATTGTAGGAGAAAAGTATTTTACTAAAATTTATATAAGGAGTGGATACTATCATATTCAAATTCATGAAGGAGATTAATTTAAAATAGTTCTGAAGACAAAGGATGGCTTATATGAGTGGATGGTGATGCCATTAAAATTACCCAATACACCCAACACATTTATGAGGGTGATGAGAAAAGTTATTTGAGATTACATTGGTAAGTTTGTAGTGGTTTGTTTTGAATATATTGTTATATTCATTAATATTAAGGAAGATCACTTAAGGCATTTGACATGGTATTAACATTGTTAATAAAGGAGAAGTTATATGTAAAACTAAAGAAGTGCAAGTTTATGCTTAATAATTTGGTATTTTTATGATTCATAGTTTTAGTAGATTGTGTAATAATGTATGAATAAAAAGTCAATTAAAATTCTAAGCGGCTTATTCTATGAATCATAATAGAGGTAATAGGTTTCCATGGTTCAACAACTTTTTAAAGAAAGTCTATTTAAAAACTTTAGTGGTATTGTTGTGCTAATAAGAAATTACAAAAGGGAAATATCATTTGTATGGACAAACACTTCAATAAAAAACTTTCAATTTATGAATAATAATAGTAAATAAAAACATGGTTTAGAATTTCCATATTTTAAAAAAGTGTTTGAGGTAGATTGTGATGCTTCAGATGTAGGTATTGGTGTTGTGTTGATTCAATAAGGAAGACACACAACATATTTTAGTGAGAATCAAAAATAGGTAAGAAATAATTATTCTGCATATGATTTTGAATTATATACCATTGTACACACATTAATACATTATATGTACTAATTAGTGTGTAAGGAGTTTATCCTATTTATAGACCATGGGGGATTGAATTATGTCAAAATTCGAAAGAAGTTAAATAGTATACATGAAAATTTGGTGTCTATATTAAATGCATGTACTTTTTTTCGAATCATAAAAAAAATATCATAATATGGTATTTAATGCTTTGAGTTGGTGAGTGAATTAGTTTGAGTTAAATTTGTTAAGGAACTATCTGATACTAATTTAGATTTTGGAAAGATAGTTTAGTAATATAATAATCCATTATTAGGTGAGATATGTACTATTCATGATGAATATCTTATAAACGATTTTATCTCTTCAATGGAATAAATATATTAAATAGGATGGTTATCTCTTCATGATGAGTATCTATTCAAAGAAAAACATATATTACTATTAATTATGAGTAAATTATATATGGTACTTATCTCTTCGTGATGAATATCTTATAAGAGAAAATATTACAAAATAGCTACACAATGGTGCTTTGGGTTAACAGTTTGTTAAGAATAAGATAATAGTTTTGGTGGAGGAAAAGTATTTTTTCCAAAGATCTAGAAATATATGGCAATGTATGTTTTAATATGCACAGTATGCTAAGTGGATAAAGGCTATGTCTAAAATATATTGTTATACATGCCATTATCATTTCAAAGAGAACCATGGACATATTTAGGTATGGATTTTGTGTGAAGGTTTCAAAACCCACAAAAAGGTAATGATTCATTTTTGTGTTTATTTTAGATATATTTTCAAAGATAGTTCATTTTATGACTAAGAAAACTAATCATGCCACTAGAGTAGCAAATCAATTTTTTTTAAATGTGGTGAAAATACATAGTGTTTCAAATACAATTATATTAGGCATGGATATGAAATTCCTCTATAATTTATGGAGGACACTATGGAAGAAATTAAGGGAGCTATGCTACAATTTAGTAGTGCATACCACCCATAAGAACACCAGTATGATGGAGTTGGTTTTTCATTATTACGAAATTAAAATTGAATTCATAAAACATATAACCTAAGAACATGTCCTCAGATTAGGAAAGGACAAGGAAGAGATAAAAAAAATAAAAACAAGACAAGTAATGTAGTTTTACATTATCTTTGGATCTCTTTATTTTGCTAGCACACAAGTTTTATTATCTTATATATAGATCTTGGAGTCTTAATCAATGTCATGACATCATTCTAATGGAATATCCACTTGTAATATGCCTATTTTGTTTGAGAAATGAATAAATGGGTGAAGATTTTTCCAAAGTTTTGGAAGAGAAAGTTTGCATAAAAAAGCTTGTTTATAATAGCATATGACTCCTCTATTTATAGATTTCTCAAACTATTTTTATCGTTAAATAATGATCAAGATGTGTGGTTGATGTTCATTCATTTTTTTATGTTTTATTAAATTAATATTTGGGCTTAAGTTTGCGTTAATTGAGGCATGTGTTTAATTTATGGAGCATGGATTGCATTAATGCTTATATTTGGCTACATTTGTGATGATATTTTCAACATTTGACCTTTGACTAATTCTAATCAAGTTTAATCAACCACTAGCCATGTGATGTCATAATTATATTTTATTGATTAATTAAAATATTGATATTCCAAAATGCTATGGATTTTCTACTAAGGGATAGATTAGCCACATGATTTGAATTAATCAATTAATTAATCCTGGATTGATATTGTGTGATTTCTCAATGTTCAAAATCAAATAATTATTTCATTTAATTGATCTAAAACATCACTTGTAAAATAAATGAATGACTTGGTATGAATTAAACTTGGTTGATGAATGGATACAATACATTTCCCTAATTAGGGATGCACCGATGAGTTTTAGAATATGCATGTCAAGTGTGCAAAAGAATTTGAGTCTTTTAGTGATTTCTAAATTGGTTTGTGTGTTTTTACAAAAAAAAAATTATTTGAATTTTTTTACAAAGAATTGATGGAATTATAGTGTATACATTTTGCCCCTATTTGAAAGGGTGTTGTGAGATATAGATAAAGTAATAGATTTTAAAATAATAAGTCATTAAAATTATTTTATAATGATTGAATTATGATGTGTTCATATTTTGATTCTTGTTATTCAATTTACTAAACATGAGTTTACCATGAAGACCCAAATGAAGTTTAAGATGCCAAAGATGCCGCCTCAATGGATTGGCTGAAAATAAATTAAGGATGGGCCCTTGAAAGGAATAAAATGGCATATTTTGTGTATAATAGGCCATCAAACAAATAAAATAGAATAATGAAACTAAAAATGAGAAAATAAACCATAAATGGGCCTCTCTTGAAGAATAATGATGTAATGAGAAGGGTTGGGGGGTAAGAATTCAAATTTAGAGCTATAAACTAACCCCTAAGGGGTGAAAATGGTTTATTTTCATCCTCCCCTCTCTAAACTGTTTGCTCTAGATTTTCACATGAGGGATTCATGTTAAATTATAGGCATACCTTAACACACACACCTTGGTGAGAGGGTCTAATAATACAAAAGACCAACAAAGAAAAAACATTCGTTAAGTACCCTATTTTTTTCATTTATAAAATTCAATGCAAATTATAATTAGGTGGATTAGATAATCTACCATTTTAAAAACCCTTGAAAATGGTGACATCGCATAATCAAATGATGATATCACCAATAAAATTATGGTATGGTGACCAAAGTATTAACATTATAATTAAATTGATGATATTATGAAAATAGGTGGGAAAAGGATAAAATATAGTTTTAGATGGAATTTTCTGAAACAACTAAAAATATTATAGAATGTCAATAACAACCTATGGAATAGTGATATAACCCTGGGAAAAGATGAGAATGTGAACATGGACAAAGAGTTGCGTAAGTATCAAGAATGCCATACTAAATGGATAGAGTTCCAAAATGGGTAGAATTACTTGAGTGTCAAATGTTCTTAATTAGAGGAAGCATATGTTTGATGTGAATGTGGAGTATTTATGTATTAGGTAATTATAATGATGTTTTTATGTTGACATAGTACTCTTGATGAGATGTTATCAATGTTAGGTAGATAGAGATAATTTAATGTTTTGTCATGATTTTGATTCTTAAGAGCGGGTCATAGTGGTATCTTTATAGATCATGAGCGATGATCATGCATCTTATGGTGATTGGGGATATAGAAAAAGGAGACCTAACCTTTCTATATAAGTTCAAATTGTGACATGTTATGTGGATCTTAGTGATTTGAGTAGATAGGGCCTACCTCTTGGTGCTAGCTGAGTGCTAACACTCACAGACTATTATCATTCACTTGCCTAATAGAGAAGCCATAGTGACACTAGAGTATGTTTGGTAGATACTTTGCATTTTGATTTAAGGTATTACTATACATTATATGTATTGGGGATGAATAGTAATGTTAGAGGACCTAATTAGAGTTACTAACATTAGCATGGACGAAGGCATGATTGACATAGATGTATTGGAGGACTTTGACCTTCCCAATAGATGGGGATAAAACAATGACATAACAATTGATTGAATATCGGATTTTAATTTTGATGGACATTGTTAGTGCTATATTACTACATGAAAAGAGTGGCTAATATATTTGCATAGGACTAGTTGGAGTCATTCAATACGTGATTGATTAGATCACTTGATTTTCTTGGGGACCAATAATATTAGCATAGTTAGAAAAAGAATTACACATAGTGGCCTATCATCAGGGTAGGAGTATTGTTCTCAACACCTTCCCTTGGGTCTGAGCTTAAGGATCACATTATCATTGAATGAATAATTATGTAAGGAATATAATGGAATTCATTGGATAAACTAGCTTATGGTTGGTATTTCATAGGAGGATCCTGAACGGGGTACAAAGGGGATGTATACTTATACAAGTAGGTGATCAATGAGATGGCCTATATAGACTTTATAGGGAACCTATATATTCTTATTTAATTTTTCTAGTTATATGATGGCCAGGTGACATGGTTTATGACTACTCCTTGGTACATCATTGGTCGACATGATTTTAATGTAGAGTGATACAAACCCAATCATGTTTAGAGGAAGTTTGGATGCCAATAAGATGTACCTAATAGTCCTCATTACTTTTTCAATGTGACAAGAAATATTAGTGTGTGGGGGATCATATCATCAAGGATATGGATACTGGGAGATTTTTGACATTATAACTAGTTGATTTAGCTCATTCCATAGGGATAACGGTTGCACTAGTCACAAGTACATATGTATTTTGATGGACATAGTTTAGGATAGTTGGACTAACCATATGTAAACCTCCATGGGATAAAAAATCAATACAACATCAACAAAATAAGGTAGACTAGTTCCTCGATAGGTACAAGGACAAATTTTAGTTCATGTATCTCTATAGATATAAGAACCACTACAACATGTGGTACAGGTAGCTTTGCAATAGGTTGTACCCATGATTATTGATTTTGGATCAAAGAGTATTGGTAGTGATAATGATGAGGATTCCTTCAAACATGATATTAATATGGAAGAGGATACCAATCTTGATGAATAGGAGGAATTGACCAGGTGATATGATACTAAAGTGACCCTTGTTACTACATGAGGGTCAATATAGGACATGGGGGAGACTACAACCTAGATAGGGTCATCATAGCCAAGTAGATCAGAGGTTGACTAAACCAATAGAGATTTATTGGAGAGGGATATAGTTATTATGGTTATAGGAGCTTAGAGATAAAGTGTTAGGAAGATGGGATGTTGGCACCATTGGTAAGGGTCCAAGGAGAGACTACTTGATTATCGATCTTGATTATAGAGAGACATTGAGATTTTTGTATTAAGGGGGTAGATTACCTATATGATAACCATTTAAGGATAGTTCAATATGTGAGATCCTAGATTATTGGAAATAATTAATAATAAGTGTAGACACTCATTTTAGTCCACTTCCATGTCTAAATAGAGTTTAGACTGATTTTTACTAAGCTATGCAAATTAAGCCTATAAATAATTAAACATCATAAATTAATTTGAATATTGGATATAAGTGCATAAAATTTCATAAAGGAATCCGTATTTGGGGTAATACCCTATACATAATGATAACCTCTCATGAATTCATTGCCAATAAACTTACAACCAAGAAAATTGATATTTTTAACCAATTAAGTGGAGCAATTTACCTAATATTTGAAATTACCAAAATATTAAGCATAATTAATTAACCAAGAAAATCCATTTTAATTATTAATTGAAAATTCCATGTTGAATTACTGAATATATAATTTCTTAAAAGTATTTTCAACAAAATATGAAGTCATGATGATATCATCATCCTCAAAGTCAATAATTGTAAAATATCAACATGAATGCCATAAGAATAGGAAATGTTGAGTCATGCCTCTATAAATAAATAATTAAAGATTTCATTAATTGTGTTTGGACTCTTAGAACTAACCCTAGCCTGTCTAAATTTGGGTTAGAGTTAGTTGAAAACCTATAAATACAAGTTCCATGACCATTACTAAATAAGTTTGTTTTGTGCATAGTTACTATGCATAATTTGCAAGAGGATATTAAAACAACCAATTCATGTGAAATCCAAACCACATTTGAACTAGGGGAGATGTTTCCCACGAAGCATTATCATCGATGAAGATTGCATTATCCACAAGCTAAGCACAAGACAAATTTTATTCCAAAAAGCATTTTAGATTGTCAAAGAAGGTGATGGTGTGATTTTTTATTCTTGTTGCCCTTTTGTATTGTTTATTATATTAGTCACCATAGGTATTAGGATTCAAATGCTATTTTTTATTGAATTGTTTTGGTTTATCCACTAACAAGAGAAACTAACATCTTCCTCATAATCTTATGATACATATTATCATGACCGATCGGATGTGTAATCCACACTCATCATAAGAGCATTTTTGAAACTCTTAGGAGAATATAAAATATCATTTTAGACCTTATTTCCTCAATTGATTCCAAAATTGTCATGTTTTTATTAAATACTAATCAATCACTTTTTTACTTTTCTACATTCTCTAGTTTTCTATGTTTTCATGTAAATTAACAACTTCACCACTGCATATCAAAAAATTTGCCTAAGAACAATGAATTATCCTAAAATTAATGATTTTGACCTACAACTTTATAAAAATAATGACTTTGTTAGATAAATTGGTAGCTTTGTTTTATCTACTAAATCGAGACTTTGCCCTGAGATCAAAAATATGAAACTTCCAAAATTCAAAACTTTGTTTTTTATATGCAATCTAATCAAGCACAAATAATTCCACTAATGTTTATTATATGGTGTTAATTAAAAGAGAATAAATATAACTCATTAACAAGGTCATTTCACATTGTATTTTGGTGATTTATAACATATTTCACATCTTTCTTTCGGTGTCTAATTTTTTTTTCAAACTTTCATATTTGTCAATTCAAAGTGTCAAACAAAGGCCAAATTTCAATGATGTTTCTAAGAGGTTCTTTAATGAAACATTGATATTTAGTCTAAGATCTATTAATAGCACTTTATTTTTTGTTCTTTATTTTTATAAAGCACTAGTTTAGTTGTATTTTAGTAAGACCTTGAAACTATGCTCTCCCCTTGTCCCTTTTAGGGAAGTTTGGTGACCAAAAATGCATTTTTTTATTTATTTGTTTGAATATACCTAAATAAATGTCTTGTGTTCTTTCTCCTTGATCATAGGGACTTGGATGACTCAAAACCAATCGATTTATTCTTTTTATTTTTATTTTTTAGCTTATGAGCATGAGTTCATTTCCTCCTCACAAGTTATTTAGGTGGGCATTGACCTTTGGTTTCATCTCCTAACATCGTTCCAACCCCACTATCTAGTCAGGGATATAAATAAGGCATGCCATTAGATTGGACAATAGTTGAGTGGTTATATTAATAAGTCCAATAGATTCCTAGATAATGTGATGATCGAGACATCAAACTTCATTAAACAAAACATGGATGAAGTTGTTTTGAAAGGGATAAGACACTTTCATAAGAAGCTAGATAGTTTAAATTTAATTGGCATATATTTATGTTGTGCCCCAATTGTTCTTAGGCACTTGTGGACCATGTAGAAGGCCACTCAAAAAAATTAAATTAATTAATCCCACTCATCACAAATTATCCCACCAATGTTTATTTTCTTTAGTGTTCTAATTTCCATGACACATAAGTTATTAAGAGATAGAGGGGGGATATTAAAAACTCTTCCTAGACGTGCTCTTTATTTATTGGATTAAAAATTAATTCCTTTCAAGAATTGGTATATAGGTAGAAGTTTAGTGGATACTATGCACACCCTATGTGGGTTTAACATAGGAACATGCACTTAGGTTCTTATTCTTCTTTACTTTCATTTTGAGTCTAAAATTACTTTGTGCAAAAAAAAAAACATCAAAACAAGCACATGTTACATACACTATTTACACAAAGAAGTGTTGCATTGTCCAAATTATTTCAACCATTTTCGTTAGTTCAAACCAATATAAAAACCAATTTGTGCCTTTGTTTCGTTATTCTTCCCAGCTTGGTCTAGATTATTTGGAGTTCATTTAGGATCAAGTTTATGAGATTTAAAAGGGTGGAGCCAAATTCAAACCTAAAGTGATTACATTGTTCACATGAATCCACAACCATTTTCCATGAGCCAATTTTCCTTCTCAAACCAAGTTTGAAACCCACTTTCAAGTATAGATATAAAGATAATTTGTTTACAATTGAGTTTTACTACTTGGGATTAATTTTCTTACTCTTTGTATTTAGTATATATTATTTGAGTTATATTTATAATTTGTTTATGATATTTCATTAGAACAAGTTTAAACCTTCATTTTTAGATTAAAAGTTTCCTTTTTAGACAAAGATCACCTTTGACCTAGTTTATAAGGTTTGACCTCAACCAAGTGTGCCTTTTATTTCAATCTAATTTCTTTAGAATTAAGATAATTTAAAATTCATTCCTTGACCAAGTATCATTTCCAAGCCTCGATTTGAGGAATTTTTCTAAAGACCTAGGTCAATTTCATCTTCATTCTTAGACCTATACTTAGTTCATTTGGCCTTTAGTTTATTTTAGACCTTCATCAAGACTAGATTCAATCTTTTGTTCCAATTTGCTTAGACTTGGAATTAGTGTAGACCTTTGAAAAAACTAGAGTTCACATTTTTATTTTATCACTCTTTTCAAGAGTTAAATGTGTTTTCATGATCATATTAGACAACAATCATGTTTTCAAGAATCCTTTTAGGCCAAGTTCTAAATGTTTGTAACACTAGACCAACTTTTTGTGAGACATTTCACCATTGATTCAATTATGCCTCAATATACACATAGTGAACCTATGTTTAATCCTTCATATGAGAACATTGTCCCATGACCCATTTATTCAAGATACTTATGGATATGACATACCCTACAACATGGATCCGTACCCTACATATGCTTCCCACTATATAGAGTAGGGGAAAGACCCATTAACATACTACATTGCCAACACACCTTCTTATTTAGGACAAGAAAAATAAAAAACTACCCAATACCTTCCTAACAAAATGACTAACATGGAACAAGTCCAACGAAAACAACCTTATTATGTGACCATACTAACCATTACTAATTATGATCCCTAATTGTTTGATCACCATATTTTGGAGCATAGAGACAAAATTCTTGTTAGAGTAGTAGAAAAAGGTGTTAATCTCCCATTGGAATTCCCACATGAAAGTATACCTAGCTTGGTTATAACACCTAATAATGCACCTCTCATTAAACTATTTGATATGGCTTCATCTAGCCAAAATCAATCCCTTGTACCAATGCATAACCAAGATGTTGTCACACTTACAAAAGGAAAATGTCAAATTACTAACCAATTAGCATAAATGCATCAAGCATATCAAACATATATTAATCTAGACAAATATATAAATTCCATGACTATTTCTAATATACCTATCATCGAGCTAACTCTGTAAACTAGGGTACAAATTAGCTCTTCAAGTTATGCCAATCTAAACACAGACCCATTTTTTTTAAAATACATATTTTGTGGACATTTTTAATGTCTTTATATTTGAATTAGAATCTATATCTCCATCATAAGACCCTTATAAAAAACATGGTACATAGCACATAAGCATATCCCAATCCAAACCAATTTAAGTCCAATGTTCAAAAGAGTAATTAAAATAGGTTGTTCCTACAAACACTATGAGTATTTCACAATAGCAAAGGGCATGAATGTCTAGTTAAAAAATGAAACATATGTCTACTCCACCTCCACCATCTGCTTCCTCAAAAACAAAATAGGGATCAAATAACCAAATAATGACCAAAATCTACCCCAACAAGTGGTGACCAATATTCAAATAATTAAGTATATACTAATGTACCACCATAAAAAGTGGTAAATCCTTTATCACAAACATTTTTAAATCAATAACATATCCTTATTAGTTATCATCAACTGATGGTTAATCAACAATAAGTGCCTAGCATTCCATAACAAGGGACCAATATAGAACAAGTACCCACAAGTAAATAATTGACCCATACCTAACATATCCCTCACATAAAAAAATGGCCTAATATGCAACACCTTTAACAACATACCTTTAGGCAACAATGGGTGCCTTCTATATAGTAAGGTTTGAGTAGATAGTAGAAAGTTCCCTTATAAACCCATGTCATATAGTGTAATATCCCCAAACAATAGGGAATATAGAAAGACAAAAGCTCTGATACCACTGTAATATCCCCTACCAATAGGGAATATAGAAAGACAAAAGCTCTGATACCACTGTAATATCCCCAACCAATAAGGACTATAGAAAGATAAAAGCTCTGATACAACTGTAAATCTCTTAACTCACAAATTAGTGCTCTTATTATTCTTTAGAATGATTACAATAATGTATCTCTGGAATGCATATAAAGTAATACAAATTCATCTCAAAACCTGATCTTTTGCAAATCTAGAATGGCTCTCGAGTTGCTGTGTCAACAACACAGTCACCGACATCGGTTATTATGCCATCATCAGTCGATATACTACCAATGCCAATCTCTGTCGATCAGCTACTCTATCAATGTCAGTCTTCAGTCGGCCGATGTCGGTTACTGTGATGCTGATGTCAGTTCCTATGTCCCCTATGGCACTGTCCAGCCTATGGTAGAATGGTACAAAATTGTACGAATCAATATAGATCTCGTATAGAAGCAAGATAATATGTTGCAGCCTATATTTTGGTCCCTGATCTCAAGATCTTTATTTGGACAATTTCTTAAATCAAAACATAAGGAAATAAATACCTGAAATCCCTGTGATAACTTTTGTGTGAAGTTATCTCCCAAACCTGTAAACCTCTGTGATAACTTCTGTATGAAGCTATCTCTCAAATCGGCAATGGATCAGCTGATATTACATAGCCTCTGAATTGCACACACTGAAGAGTGGATGTTCTCCAATGCAAATGGAATCTTGGAACCCTTGTCTCAGTCTTCACAGAAGAATTCTTAGCAACAATCAATATCAATAATCAATGAATCAATGAATTATTCAACTCTTTCCCATGAGAAACCCTTATACCCTCAAAAAGATGTGCTTACCCTAATTAGGGTTTCTTAAATTAGAATTAGGGTTTCTTAATTGAAAATAGGCCAAATAATTAATATTTGATTAAATCAATCAAATATTAATATATCCCTCAATACATGTCGGATCCTCAAATTGATTGAAGATGGTGAATCAAGGAGTAATTCTACACATGACCATACCAAAATAAGGGTACTCTACTGCGTGTCAGAAGTCCCTAAATAATAGGATCTTAGGCAAACGTGTCTAAAAGAGCCCAAATGAAAACCAACTATAGAAATTCTGGTAATCGAAGCCAAGCCAAGCTCCATTATGACCCTCTATCCATCTTATCAACCTACGAGGGTCACATAATAGGCTAACCATCAACTCTAAACATGTCAACTGAAAAGGGGACATGACAATCTGCCCCTCCTAAAATTGCTTGTCCCCAAGCAATCTCGAAACAATAAACTAATCAATCCACTTGGATCCCATATGTATTTATGATCTACACTACTGTTAATCTATGTCAGCGCCTACAATATCCTCTAAAATAGAACAAAGTGGAATCCATAACCAAACTGTGGAATGCAACTCAACCAATCTCTAAATCACAACTACCTTAGATATGTCGATACTACAGGCTGTGTAACTTGCAACGACCACTTCCATCTGCAAAAGATGGTGTCAACCCATTCCATAATGGATGATAAGGAACAGGTGCCGATCTACACCTGTGTGAAATCAAATCTTTGATCTCTAGATTGAAAGAAGAATAATGAGCATACCCCACCATATACTGCAGGTAGGAACCCACAAACTCTGCTACTGGATCACCATCACTGAACTGGGAATCAGTAGATGGCTCCAATCTCTAACTCCAAGCGGCTACAGGCTGGATAGGACCCTGTGCAATCTGCTCAACAAACCCCACCTCAAAATCCCTGTGAGGTAGCATAGTAGAAAGGATCACTATAATCTCCCCACCCAATCTGTTAATAACACTAGTACCTCGAATGAGAACACCTTTCATCACCTTATGCGAGTCAAACGAACACCTGCCCTAACCAGCAAATACTCCATGAATGATTCAATGTAGTAAAAATTGTATGCAGAAGCATCAACATACTCCCCCGCACACCACAATTGATCCCTTTGTAAAGATGGCACAACCAACTGTACCACACTATCATTTGTGTGAGAAGAATCAATCTAGAGACTTAACTCCACTGGTATCCCAAACACATCAAGACCAGGTAATCCCAAATCCTAAACATATGTGTCAACCCTAACAATATGTTCCTCAGCAACAACTGTAGGGAAGTACTCACCACCAACACTCAGTGTACTAACATCTGAGTACACCTCCACACTTTGAATGCCAGCATCAGACTCATCCTCATCTAACTCTGAAGATGCTGCTGCTGAAACTATCTCATCATCACCATCTCCTATCTCATGAGAATTATGGGACATGCTGCTGTCCTGTCTAACTGATCTGTAGTGCTCTCTCCTCAGATTAACAAAGTGATCAAAAGACATCCTCTTTTGAACCTCAGGTGATAATAACTCCCACTCCTCATTCGCTACCATAAGTGTGTCAGCAAATAGGGGCTCTCCTACTGCCTCCTCTACTGGAGCATCTAGTTCCTCTTGAATAAACATAAGCCGTGTAGGCCTATCAGCTATCCTGGAATGGGTCAGCGGTGGTCTCTGATTAACAGTAGCACTCCTGTTATCTCCTTGCTTTCCGCTTTGTGTTGTGGACCCTTTAAAAATGGATGCAATACTTCGTGTTAATTTGTCTCCGAATGTAGGGTCTAAAAAAAATTCATTTAACCTCTTAAAACTTTGTTTCAGCTTCTCCATATCCTTGTCCCACTGTTTCTGAGTACTTGAAGTACCCATGATTTATTAGCCAATTCAATGTCCAATCTAACCAACAGGTTGGTAGGACAAAAACTCTGGTCTACCCAATAGGATGGTAGGAATTTGGCTCTGATACCACTATAATATCCCCAACCAATAGGGACTATAGAAAGATTAAAGCTTTGATACCATTGTAATATCCCCAACCAATAGGGACTATAGAAAGACAAAAGCTTTGATACCACTGTAATATCCCCAACCAATAGGGAATATAGAAAGACAAAAGCTCTGATACCACTGTAATATTTCCAACCAATAGGAAATATAGAAAGACAAAAGCTCTGATACCACTGTAATATCCCCAACCAATAGGGACTATAGAAAGATAAAAGCTCTGATACCACTGTAAATCTCTTAACTCACATATTAGTGCTCTTATTATTTTTTAGAATGATTACAATAATGTATCTCTAGCATGCATATAAAGTAATACAAATATCGTCTCAAAACCTGATCTTTTACAAATCTAGAACAAATCTCGAGTTGCTATGTCAACAACACAGTTGTCGACATCAGTTATTATGTCATCGTCAGTCGATATACTGCCGATGATAGTCTCTGTCAGTTGGCTACTCTATCGATGTCGGTCTTCAGTTGGCCGATGTCGGTCACTGGGATGCCAATGTCAGTTCCTGTGTCCCCTACGGTGTTGTCTAGCCTGTGGCAGAATGGTATGGAATTGTACGAATCGGTATGGATCCCATACAGAAGCAAGATAATATGATGTGGCCTATATTTTAGTCCCTGATCTCAAGATCTTTATCTGGACAATTTACTAAATCAAAACATAAGGAAATAAATACCTGAAATCCCTATGATAACTTCTGTGTGAAGTTATCTCACAAACCTGTAAACCTCTATGATAACTTATGTATAAAGCTATCTGTCAAATCGGCAATATATCAGTTGATATTTCATAGCCTCTAAATCACACACACTGAAGAGTGGACATTCTCCAATGCAAATGGAACCTTGGAACCCTTGGCTCAGTCTTCACAGAAGAATTCTTAGCAACAATCAATATCAATAATCAATGAATCAATGAATTATTCAACTCTTTCCAATGAGAAACCCTTATACCCTCAAAAATATGTGCTTTCCCTAATTAGGGTTTCTTAAATTATAAGTAGGGTTTCTTAATTAAAAATAGGCCAAATAATTAATATTTGATTAAATCAATCAAATATTAATATCTCCCTCAATACATGTCAGATCCTCGAACCGATTGAAGCTGGTGAATCAGGGAGTAATTCTGCACATGATCATACCAAAATAAGGGTGCTCTACTGCATGTCAAAATTCTCTAAATAATAGGATCTTAGGTAAACGTGTCTAAAAGAGCCTGAATGAAAACCAACTGTAGAAATTTTGCTAATCGAAGCCAAGCCAAGCTCAATTATGACCCTCTATCCATCATATCAGCCTACGAGGGTCGCATAATAGGCTAACCATCAACTCTGAACATGTCAACTAAAAAGGGGACATGACATATAGTTTACTCACCTAAGACACATACATCCATTTAGGCCATAATTACCTCTGAGTCATAGCCATGCTATATACCAACAATAAATACTGCACCACAAATATAACCCTAACCAACGAATGCATATTCCTAGTTAGGAGACCAACCTACTGAACATCCCTTAGTACTCTATTCCTTCATTATACCCTGGTCAAGGTAATCCACCTTAAACTACCCAACCATAACCATATGTATTTTCTATGCATTCCAATTTCTATCCCAAGAACTGCAACAAATAAAGGATGTAATTGTAGCTATTCATACCAAAAATCAAGCAAAGAAGTTTAAATTGAAATAAATATGTTCGTACTCTTTCAACATGGACTATATTTAGATACCGTTCACTCTAATTTTTTAGCCACAAAATCTTAACTATATGAATTAAATTTAGATATGCAAATAAAGTAAACTAATCCTAATCTAAGATAAAATTAAACTATGCTAGAGCAACAAATAAAGAAAACAACAATGAAAACTTCACACATTGAAAACAAGATTTCTCCATTGTGATGTAAATTTTATTTTCTCTTTCTAGTATGTGGTTCTCACTCCTCTAATGAAAAGAGAGAATGGGAAACATTTTGGTGTAAAAGGAAGCCTTTTATTCACTTTGATTCACTTGTGTGCAAGATCTCTAGATCTTGTGATTTCAAAAGATATGAATGTGATTGTGATGCTTGAAAATGGAGATTTACAAGCTTATTTATAGATGTTTGGAAAAGGATCCAATGGTGGAGGATCATTTGGACCTTTTTAATTATCCAAATGATCAACGGTGAAGGATGAGTCCTCATCCATGAGGATGGAGATCTTTTCACTTGGTTGAGAAAAGAGTGGGGTTGGTTAGCTAACTCAACAAGACTAAGTCAATTTCTTTGAAAAATCAAGAGATCGGTCATAAGAGGTGGAGAATTTTATGGATTTTGTTGGGATGAGGGAGAAAAAGGTGGGAGATGGTTTGAATAGGTGGAAAATCCATATTTTATTATTTAAAATAAGGATTTAAGGGTACATAATTAACTTATTCAGTATGTTGAATTATTAACCTATTTGATTTTAGGAGGAAATGTTATTTATTAATTTAAGAAGAATTATTAATAGATTTAGGTACATTTATACACTAAATGAAATTTAGGTATTTAAATTTACCCCTCTTTGAAAGAGTGTTGTGAAGTAATATTTCTTCAAATAATAGTAGAAGAAGTAGAGTGTTGATTATTAAAAAGGAAAAATTGCCCCAAATGAATGAAAATGAGTGTGATGATTCCCCCTTAAGGTTTTTTTTGACAAATGGATAAAATCTTGAAGTTGATGAAAAGAAGAAATGGTTAAAATAATGTGGATGAACTATAAATCAAGTTATGTCTGAATCGATGTCAAATTTTCAAGATGTTGGTGACATAAAAAGGTTGCCCTTAGTTAATTAAAAGTAAAGTATGGATTTGAAAAACAATAATTTAACTATTTGGAGATTTCATGTTTATTATTGTTTTCTAATGACTCAAGGGTTAATTAAGTAGGTGTGGGAACATTATATCCAAACAATAATAAACCGTGGATCTATAAATAGAAAAAGGTATTGATTTTGTGAATGATTATAGATTTTATGTTGATAGATGATTAAAAGGATTTGAATACAATCTTGGAATAAATTTATTTAATTATTGATTTAATGAATTTTATATTAATGAAATAATGGGTTGGATGGGGTTGTTAATAGTTGGGGAGATATGAAAATATAAGTAGGAGCTTTGGCAGTTTAGAAATTCATTTGTCTAAATTAATATTCATGGTTAGGGGATAAAGAATTATTTAGTGAGAATTTTTATCTATGTTTGGTGAGGAAAAATGGATCATGTTCCACACCACGAGCATCGAGTGTAGAGAGTGAGACATTTCTAGAGACTTCAGAAGATTGGGCCTCCAATAAGTCACATCATTTTTGAAATTTTTGTTATTTTATATAATTTAATAGGGTTTAAAATGGAATAAAAAAATCATTGTTCTTAAAATGGTGATTTTTGCATCATTTTTAGCAATTTCTCTAGTTTAAATAGTGATTTTGTTAAACATCAATGCAAAATCATGAAAATGTGCAAGGATTTTGATTTGGAGGATTTTGTAATAAATGAATATGTTGTGATACGATTGAATTATATGTTTTTTTAAAAGTTAGATGTTAAATAAAATGAAGTTTTTAATGCTTATGTAGAACAAATAAAATTCTAACATTTATTATTTATAACAGGTATTACTAGTGGTAGTGACACGAGAGCATAGATCTACAACTATGGTATGTATGGCTAGCTTCACGGAGTATCAGTTTTGTATTTTATAGGTGTGTGGGTTATCCTAAATTATGCACATGTCATAGGTTTGAGCTGATGGAGCTCTATTGACCATAGTATCAGAGAGGTGGCATAGTGAAATGAACACATTTCACTTATTGACTGGTGAGATGACTATTACGTTCCAGGATGTGTATCAAATTTGGGGATCCCTATATGAGGTAGACTAGTTTACCGGGATAGGGTCCATAAGATGTGAAACTATACCAAATTTTTGGTGATGGATTGTTCCCCATGGTTAGAGGTGAGATTGACATAGACTATTACACAAATTTAGAGATGGACTCTCTGACTATTGTACTTATGGCTATTATGAGTGGCATGTTACTTCCTAACAAGATTAGGAGATAATGTCTTATTAGATTTATATATGTTATTGGGGATATGATGGAGATGGGAGGTAGGTTTGCATGGGTTCCATGCATTTTATCACATCTATAACATGATTTACATCAGTTTGTTTATTTAAGTTGGGTAGAGATTGGGCATTTTACATTACTACAGGTTTGGTGCTAGGAGCACATTACTATTGTGATGTTAGTTGGGCATCTAAGAACATAGGTTGAGGATGATTATTTGCTATATGAATGACATATGGTTATTAGGACACATATACCACACTTGGGTGATTTAGAGTTCTATAAGAGAGCAGTTGATGAGCTAGGTGATGACTAGATCACCTAGAAACCATATAGAGAGATTGTATGGCATTGGCTTTATGAGGACTTCATATGGACTATATGATCACCCCTTGATACATTATTGGGAGACACATGTACATTATAGAGATAAATCACCCTAATAAGATGATGAGATAGTTTGGTGTGATGCAACATATACTAGCTGGTCCATACATATTAACTATTATTGACCATAGCTGGAGACACTTATAGACTATGAAATGGATGTATAGGAGAGATGTTATTGATTCATGTGTGGTTTATGGATATGTAGATTGGTGGGATCAATAGAGACTAGTGAGATTGATGATGCCATATGGACCACCATGGACATGGAGATAGAGATTAGTAGATATCTTGAGTAGGCAACAACGAGGCACATGTTTAAGATCCTAGATTAAGAAGGATATACAAGTGATAGAGGATGATTACCTCCATGAGTACAAGGTAGAGGATGTGTTATGGAGGATATCTAGTTTCATGATGTTCAGATCTTGAATGTAGAAGATATTGATGTTTTATGAGAGTTAGGGATGGATATAGATGTGGACATAGAGCAAAGGATAGGAGGAGATACTCCTTTGATAGTGGTAGAGAGTGAAGAAGAGGATAGAGGACATGAAACTACCTTGAGAGCAATTCAGATTACACAAATAGAGAGAAGGGATGGTGTAGGATCTTCACATGCTCTCATATCTTAAAGGAGCATGCTCTTATTGATAGACTATTGAAGGATATTTGTCCTCAGGATAGAGAGATAGATGAATTACACTAGTAGGTAGCTACATTACAGGGTGTGGTTGATGGTAGAGGGTATCAGACTATAGAGATAAAGTGACTATAGGCTAAGGTAGATAGGTTAAAGGGTATTATGGATGGGATGGATGGGAAATACATGGCTACCAAATTAGTCAACCATGATGTAGAGACATAGATGCCAGATTACACATCTCTTGTATAACACTATAGATAGGAGAGAGACATAAATCATATGGAGATTATATGCTAGAGTGCAGTTAGTCAATGAGGAAAAATTAGCTACATTGGATAGGGTGATGTAGGCAATAGATCAGGTTATATATTACAAGAGTTTATATGGGGGGCTTTTACCATAGGACTAGAGGGTAGTATCATTTAGAGAGTACTTTATGAGATGATCAACATCTACTAGATCTATACAACTAATAGATTCATAGAAATTAGTAGGGAAGGTTCTACATGTGATGGTTCCTCCATGGGGTACACCATGATGTAGAGATATATTCTTGAGACTAGCTACTCCATATGAGGGATAGGATGAGACAGATCTCTATGGTCTACCATGATTAATGGATTTAATCAATGTATACATATATTGAGATGTACCCTTTATAAAGACACATTATATATATATACATACATATATATATATATATACATATATATATATATACATATATATATATATATACATATATATATATATATATACATATATATATATATACATATATATATATATATATATACATATATATATATATATACATATATATATATATATATATATACATATATATATATATATGCATACATATATATATATATATATATATATACATATATATATATATATACATACATACATATATATATATATATATATATATATATATATACATACATACATATATATATACATATATATATATACATATATATATACATATATATATATATATATACATATATATATATATATATATATATATATATATATATATATATATATATATATATATATATATATATGATTCTGTACTATGGATTGTGGACATTACTTATTGGTTTACATGACTTACATGGATACACATATGCGTAGATGATATCACTAATTATACTTCCTGCATTATGTTTTGCATTAATATGAATTAATAGTATCATTTGTTTTTAGCATTTTGTTATTATGGATGCATGACAAACATATGAGTGGATAATGTTTATGGATGAGACACTGGTTCATAGTGTTTATTTCCATTATTTACAATGGATTTACCACAAAATTTTGAGTATTTTGAGTAACCTAATTTTTAATATGGAATAAAACATAATACCACCAATGATATTGAATAATCATGATAGATGTTGATGTTGTTAGCATATTTTAAAATAATAAAATAATAACTTATGTTTTTTAAAGTACGTCATGATATATTCATAACCATCATATATATGCATTTCACAAAATAATGTTGATAACACATAGAAAACAATAAGTGAAAAGAAGATAACCAATAACACAAAAATATTAACATATGTGATTTAGAACACACACAAACACAATTAATGATGTAAACAAGTGTAAATAAATGAAAATTAATGATGATGCTAAATGATTAATGTAAAAAATGTATTCTAAATGATTGAATCAAAATGATAAATTTTGTGTTTACAAGAATTATAAACAATAATGACACACACAAATATTGACTCAAAAATTAAACACACTCGATAAAATAAAAAAGATTAACCATTGAAATGGAAAGAGATAAAAATGGAGTGAAAATAAACCACTTAATGGATAAAGATAATGAAAGGGATAAAAATAACCCAATAAATGACTAGGGATAGAAAACAAACAAGAAAACAATTAAAACAATCACATACGTAAAAATGAAAAAAAATGAAAAAGATGTAAATAAGGACAAAACTGAACAAAATGAAACAATTGTATCCAAAATCAAGGCTAAGAACTAAACAAGCAAGGGACAATCTGAAAGAAAAGTGAACCTAATGCTGACAAAAATGGATGACGGGGAAGGCGGTGGCTGAGCTAACCTTAGAGATCCATGTCTCTAAGATTTGCCTACATAATCCTCTTAGACAAAGTCTATTTGTGAATATCAGGCCAGATGTAGTTCTCCCAATACAAGAACTGAGGATAAATTGGATGACTAATGAATTAAGTGAAATATTTATGATTAAAATGATGTGTGAGTGACCCACCCATGAACATGTAAATGATGCAAAAGGTAGCTATTTTGAAGTTGATGTGCTTTAGAATGCTTAGATAGATTTGATTTTTTTGTGATGTTTTATGATTTTTTGGGTATTTTTGTTATTTTTCGATCTTTTTTGGTATTTTAATTTAAATAAGGTTCAATACATTTTCCATAATCATGAGAAAGAATGTAGGTTTATAAAATCAATATCAACCTCGGACCTTAACATGTTGTAAGATAAATGATTAAAAATTAATGAAATGACATACTTGGAAATATACAATTGATGAATAAAGGATGATGCCCCCAAGTAATAATGGAAATTATAGGCAATGGTTTACATATGGTGCTAGCAACCTAGTTTTCACCATGGTACTTATCCAAAGTGCTAATAAATTGATTTTCTCGTTTGGATGATCTATGTACACATGTTTTATTTTTTGTGCTTTTTGCTTTTTTTTAAATATATTTTTATTTCGTTTTGAATATATATATATATATATATATATATATATATATTAATTTATTTATTTATTTATTTATTTTTGACCTTAGATATACCAATTATAGCATATAGAACCAAATTTTAAGCATAAAATTTTTGAAGGTGCATTATGTTCATATGTTCATCAAACATCTCTCCATCTTCTATGGCCAATTTGTAAGCTCTTGATCCATATTTGGCAATAAAGATGTATGAAACTAACCAATAAGGCTCAAATTTCAACTTCTCTCTTTTAGCATTAGTGTTTCATTGATTTTCCTTTTGAATAAGATCTCTAATTTTAAATTACCTATATTTAATTCATTTGTTATAGCTATGATGAAGGCAAATATGGTAAATTTTTTAGGAGGTTTAAGGAATTAAGTCATTTCTCATCCAAGAGGTCATGTTCTATTAATCATGATGTTTGATATGGTTCTTCATCTATGAATTTTTACAAATATATTTGTAGATATGCAATCTCAACCTCGATGGGTAAAATAGACTCATTGTGATAAACAAGGAAATAAGGGGTTGCCCCCTTGGGTGTGTAGATACTAGTGCAGTATGCCCAAAGGGTAGGATATAAATGAGTATGTCAATCGTGACCAACTTTATTGAAAACTCACTTAAGAATTTAGAGAATGTGTTTATTGGTTACCTCAACTTGGCCATTACCTTGTGGGTATTAAGGAGTGGACCATTTGTGTTTAATGTCATAGGTATGGAAAAGAGTTTTAGCATCTTTTTTTTTTAAGGATTTTTCATTGTTAGAAATGAGAGTGGAAGGAATACCAAAATAGCAAATAATATGATTTAGGATAAATTTGGAAATTTGCTTTCTAGTTACATAGGTAAGTGGCATTGCTTCTACCCAATTGTTAAAATACTCAGTGGTAGTTATAATGTGCTTATGCCCATTAGAAAAACTAGGATTTATTTTCCCAATGTGGTCTAACCACCATGTGAAGAGTTTCCAAGGTGTTGTGATAGGATGTAAGGCTTATGAAGGACTATGGATAAGATCTCCATAATTTTGACAAGGTATACACTTTTTGGCATAGGTGCATGAATCATACTCTAATGTCGGCCAATAATAACCAATTTAGAGAAGATTTTTCTTAAGGACCATGCCACTTGAATGTGATCTACAAATTCCCTGATTAATATCTTGAATAGCTGAAGCAGATGCTTTAGAATTTAAATGACATAGAAGGGTTCCATGATAGCCACAATGATATAGGGTATTACCAAGGATTTTATAACAGGATGTTCTTTGAATAAAGGATTTGCAATCATTGGAGGATATATTAGATGGATGGGTATTGTTATGAAGGTATGTATAGATATTAGAGTAATATGGAGAAGTGGTAGCAACCACCTCACAAACCATCTATGATTACAAAGTATCATAATCAGGTATCCTTAAGTACTCAACCAATAATTTGTTGTGCTTTTTGCTTAAGACAAGTAAGGAACCTATTGTTTCTATAGCATTTTCTAACCAATTATTAATTCAAGGCACTTATTTGAATTAGATGTATTCAAAATACATTTTCAAGCTATCCAAAATTTTCTTGTAAGGAATTATCTTATCATCACATTCTTATAATTCATTATCTACTTGATTGATTATGAGCTTAGAGTTGCCAAAAATAAGGAGATGTTAGATTCCCCATTGAATTTCCATCTTGAGGCCTACTATGAGACCTTCATATCTGTTATGTTATTTATACATAGGAATTCAATTTAAAATGGTTTACGAATATAATCCCCATCAGGTGTTACTAAAAATATTCCTACCCTTGAGCCATGATTTATAAAATATCCATCAAAGAAAAGTTCCCAAATTAGGGACTCATCTATAGACATAATTGTATAATCTAGGTATTCTATAATGAGAGGTACCTTGCCATAGAATGATGCTTTTAATAATACATCCACTAGAACTTGACCTTTGATTTCCTTTTTATTAACATAATCTAATTCAAAGTCACTAAGTAGCATAACCCGCTTATCCATCCTACCTATTAGAGAAGTTGTCGAAAGGAGATATTTAAGAGGGTCAATTTTAGCGATGATTTTGGTTTGATTGTTAAGCATATAATGTCATAGTTTTTGGGAATAAAAAAAATTGCAAGATAATCTTTTTATATTTGAGATTAATTTAATTCATAGGATATTAATTATTTTCTCAAGTAGTAGACTATGTTTTCTTTTCCATTATCATCAATTTGTGTTAGAAATGCTCCAAGGGCATATTGAGTAACTAAGATATACAACAAAATAAGTTTACTTGTAATTGGTGGAATCAATACAGGTGGATTGGAAAAATATTACTTGATATTATTAAATGCCTTTTCACAATCTTCATATCTAGGTAAAATGGATATCCTTTCTCAACGAAAAAGGTTAATGGGTGACAAATGTCTACAAACTGAGAAATAAACCTTTTGATGGCTTGTATCTTTCCTTTTAATATTTTGAGTTGCTTAAGATTTTTATGTGGTGGAATATCCATGATAATTGAAAATTTTAAAGGATGAAATTCAGTGTCATGCTACGAAACAATAAATCCTAGCAACTTTCCCAATGTAACACTAGACACACATGTTTTTGTATTTAACCTCATGTTGTATTATTGCCTTCACTCAAAGATACAGAGAAGCACCTGATGATGATCTAATCTAAATTTATATTTATCCAAAATTTCATACACATAATCCTCCATAATATCATTAATCATTTCATGAAATATAATGTTCATTGCCCTCTGATATTTTTCCCTAACATTTTCAACCCAAAAAGCATCACTTGATAGTAGAATGTCCCCCATGAAGTTGTAAATTTTTTTTTATGTTGATCTTATTCAAAAAAAATTATATGATTATAGCTTGAAAATCCATCCATTACGGATATAGTTTCATGGCCTACAGTTGAATCAATAATCATATCTATGTTAAGTAATGGAAAGTCAACCTTTGGGCATGCTTTATCTATATCATAGAAGTTTGTGCATACTCTAATCCCCTTAGGTTATTTAGATACTATAAAAAATTTTGATAGCCAATATGATTATTTAATGAGGCATATAAAACATACAACTTATTATTTCTTCAGTATTTCCTTTACTAGTAGTGTTATTTTGGGATGCATTTTTTTGAGTTTTACTTTACTGGCTTTGCATATGGATGGACCACAAAGTGGTGAACTTATAAATCTAGATCTAACCCTTACATCTACATAATACCATGAAAATACTTTTAAAAACTCATAAATAAAAAGTGTAAATATATCCCTTTCTTCTGAATTGAGTGATATAACAAGCTTTTAAATCTTTGGATGTGCTTCAGTGCCAATGTTTATAGGAATGGTTTCCTCAACAAGTAGACTTGATTCCTCTTTATAAGATAATGGTGGAATAGGTAGATAAAAATATTATTAAACCTCTTCTTGTTTTGATTTAGATTCAAAACTAATAGAGTGATGTAATTTTTGTTCCCAAAATATGTGAAATTTGATAGTTGTATTAGAAAACCTTTCTTATGATCAATTACAAGAATTTAATCCTTGATCCTTAAGAATTCATATATAGCTTCATCATTTTAAAAATGGTCAAGTTGTATTATAGGTTGTTTGTCCCATTGGATTAGACAAGGATATGCAAGGTCAAGGGTTAGAACAACATTTTTCATCGAAAACACTGGTAAAAGCTATATATTTAAAATGGCTACTGATGGAACCTATATTTTTGTCAGATGAATCATCTTCTGACTCCCTAGAAGATTCACTTTGGGAAATTTTTAGATGTAAATTAAGTGGGTTAAATCCTATACCATTATTACCTTCATTTTATTTTAGTGTTATTGGTTCAATGGCACCTTGTTCATAGAGACCAAGACCCTTGCCCCTGTAACTCATTATTTTGAACATGATGGATTTTGTGACAGGGTATTTATTAGTAGAAAATCATGTAGCTAATTCATCAAATTAAATCTAGCAAGAATTTGAATCATCAATATGTTCATCAAAAAGGATCCCTCCTTTGATTAATTTTGTCTTACCAAGCTTTTTAGCCATTATTTTATCCTTTAGATGGTTTGTCCTGCCATATTCATTAGGATTGGCAAGTATTGTGCTTTTATAAAAATCTTGAATAATGTACTAGTTAATTCCTTGATTAATGTTTTTGAAATGGGAATAAGTGTAATATTATGGATTTTTGGATAATGGATTGGATGTTTGTTCAACATATGGATTATTAGAAGCTTGCTCAATGGATGGACTATTGGAGGCTTGCTCAATGAATGGTGAATTGTTTAATCATTTTTCAATGCATAATAATGGTTCTAGATTATTAATCCAACCACCAAGGGGATGTGTTTGAAATAAAATTTTAGGATTGATATAGTCTGTAATATTGAAATGGGTAAGGATCCCCTTGAATAGTTACTTCCATTCTTGTGTGGGAAAATTTCAAGCACTGATGCAGGGTGGATGGAATGGAATTCATGGAATGGATCTATGGGTGTCTAGGGAGTATTTTATATGGGAAATCAATATATAAAACATGAAAAATTGTTTATTTAATGAAATACCTGACCATCAAAGGAAGATGGATTGTGTTGATAAACTAATTCTCATTATTATCATATGGATTTATTGTTATGATATTTGGCTCTAGTGTTATTACTCGATATCCAAGACATTTTATGAGTCTTATTGTACATAGATTAAGGGCTCAACCATTATCTATAAAAACCATTTTTACCTTATGCCTATAAATAGTAACCTCTATATACAATGGGAGGTTATGCTCTGAACCTAAAGGAGAAACATCAAAATGATAAAACATTACTTGGTTATTTATTTCCAAAGAATCTATTAACACTTGGAAGCTATAAGGATAAATGTTTTGAGGAACATTAGACACCTGAAGGACTTTATACATAATATATTTATACACAGGAGAATTATTGAGAAGGTCTAGAATGGATATGTTGGCTAGTATTTTTTCAAGGTGATCTATAATATTGTACATACATTCAACATTAGATGGGGATGTACTTAGTAAGGTGAGCTTTGCATGGATTTTAGTGACAACACATTCATATTTTGGAAAAGTGATAATGTTAACTTGATTATATACCATATTAATGCTATTGATTATGGAATCAAATAGATGAATATCTTGGTTGACATTGCTTGATTCTAGTTGCTCTTGTTTTGTTTTACCCTCACCTTACTCATGATTAGGGAATGGGCCTTGGTATGTCCCTAAATTTTGGTAGTTAGATTTTTGATGATGATTTTTCTATGACTATGTCACCTTTATCAATAAGATCCTAAATATAATTTTTTAGGCTCATATATTAGTTTGTTGAATGACTTCTTATCCAGTGGTATTCATAATACATCCTCTTTGTACCAATTAGGTTTTTGAACATTTTGTTTCAAAAGGTTTTATGTTTGGCCACACAATCATGTTCTCATGGGATAACTTTTGGAAAAAAAAATTGTGTCTCCTAATTGAGTAAACTTATGTTTTGGTCTTCTTTGTTTGGTTGCTCACTAGGAATTGTGATGTTGTGAGTTGATTGGTTATATGTTTTAGTTTGTGGGTTATGAATCTGTTTTACATATGTTACATTGTCTCCAACAAGATTCTTCTTTTTTGCAAAGAATTTAGGTTTTCCTATTTATTTTGACGAATTCTTATTGTGTAGTTTAAAGATTTAAATTATACCCCTATTGATCAATGTTCTTTCCACCGAAATCCCATTTTCTATAATCTCATCAAAAAATCATGGGCAAAGAAATAATAAGTGATATCCAAAATATGAGTTTAAGTTGTTCATAAAAATGTCCACCAACACTATTTTTGGAAATGACCATGTAAAGAGGCTTGCCATTGGCCTCCATCTTTGAAGGAAAGAAGAAAAAATTTCACCATTTCGTTATTCGGTATTATGCAAGTATATGGTAGTCAAGTATTTGTCAATATTGTAAGAGATGTGACAAAAAACTTTTTACATAGGTCTTTAAAAGTGAAGATAGATCCTTTCGAGAGTCTTGAGAACCAGTAAAGGGCCTGACCTCTGAGGCTTCATGGAAATAGATGCAACATGAATTCATTGATATAATCATAATCTACACATGCATGATAAAAGCTTTATAACTTTTCCCTGGGATGTCCTTTACATTTGTACTTATCAAATTTAGGGAGATCAAAATATTTGAGAAATGGTGTAGTAATTTTGATCACATCAAAGGGATATGAACAAATTTATTCAAACTTAAATTAATTTTGTCAGTTGCAGGAGCCATCTTGCAAGCCTTGCCTATATCCTTTATATTTTAAAATTCTTACATTAGAAAAGGGGATAGTTGGTCCATTTAATTTAAATAAATAGGTGATTGATTTGTAAATTGGTTTGTGTGTTGGGGTATGTTTGAAAAAAAGTTGGTAATTTTATTGTTATAGTAAAGGTTTTTGAGGTTGGAAAAAAGTATTGGTGTTATAACCAAGGTTTTGATTAGTACCAAAATTTATCTGACTTTAATTCAAGTTAAAACCAAATTTGGTTTGGGTTGGGTTTGGATTTTGTAGAACCACGATTAAGATTTTGTGTAAAATTTAAACTTACTTGGTTTATATTTTGGTTATAGTTTGGATTGTTTGATGTGTTATAATTAAAGTTCATGGGATTATAACTATTATTTTGACCAAATCTTGTTTGGCTAAACATACTTGGAATATTTTGTTGAGGAATGTTAGGATTTGAGCTAAACTAGTTAAACCCTAAGTTTGGGTTATTTGTGTTGGGGTTATTAAGGTTAAGGTTAGAATTATATTATGTTTGGTTTTAGATAAAGTTATTATTGGGATTTGGGGTAGATTTAAAAGAATGAACTTGGTTAGATCTAGATTGGTTTTGAGTTTGATTAGGATTTGGAAGAACTGGTCCCAATAACAATTGGTTTGGTATATTTGCATTTATACTTAGATTATTGAATGTCCATGAAGAAATATTTAAACAAATATTTGGTGATTAACTGATCAAACTAGAATATGTATTCAAGTTTTGGTTAGGATTGGATAGGATGTGTAAGTTTTGAAAACTCTAATTTGGATTGATTGAAGAGTTTGAATAAATATTCGCACTTGATTTGGTTCGATCATAACCCTGTAAATTTAGGTGTATACCCAAATTTTGTGTAATTAAATTTTGGTTTTTTGGACTTGAATTAGATGGGAGACCCATATTCAAGTTTGGATGATTTTGCTATATGATAGGCAAACATGAAGTAGGATTCATGTTATGGTTGGTGGGTTGCAAGATTGATGAGTTTGAATTCATATTCAAACTCAGATTGTTTGGATGGTGTTGTAAATTTGTATTCACATTCATGGTAGTATTTCCAAAAGGATTATTTGATTTAAGATATTGAAATTTTAAAATCTCTTGGCTTCTTTGATTTTCATAGATTTTCGTAGGAAACCCATGACTAGCTTGGGATGAATCTTCATGTGAAATAACTTTACCTTTGTCTCGAGATACATGGGGAAGAGATTATTAAGAAGGAATGAGAGCATTAATACCCTCAAAAGAATCTTTTGGATTTTTTTGATTAATATTGGAAGAAGAAGGGTCTTTGTTTGCAATTAGATATTACATGTTATGCACATCATAATTAGATGGGAACATGGCACCGAAGTCCAAGAATTCATTTTTATTGGACATGCTATATTCATCTAGGGAAGGTGGAGGTTGGGTATATTTTGGGATACCTTCATCTTGATGATCTTCTCCCTCCTCTTCTTCATGCTTGATTATTTCATGGATTTATACATGATGCTCTTAACCAAGGAAATGAAAGGGTTCATTCTGAAAAGGCTCTTTCCTTGTAGTAGGAGGATTCAACATGGCCATTTATCATGTAATAGGCATGATTTGGAAAGAAAATTAAAAATGACTTTAAAATAAAAAGGATGATCTACACTAATAGTATGAACCAAAGATTTAACTAAAAAGCTTATGTTTTTGAACCAAGTATTTTAAGGATGTAACTTTAAAAGAACTAGTTTTCAAATAAGGATTTTTATCATGTGGTAAATATAAGGAAACAAAAAACAATTTTAGTCTAAATAAAAAAGTAATTACACATAAAGGTTTAAAAACTAGTATAAAATTTCATGAATAATAGTTGGGCTTTCCATTATCACTTACTCATCCATGCTCTTAGTTGAGGCCTAATATATCAAGGCACTGACCATGGAGGATCTTTACATTATCATGGCTCACTACATGTAGTATTGAGGGTGTGCGGAAACATACTTCTCAGTTCTAACCATTAACCAATGCACCAAATTCCAAATGCAAAAGGTTATTATTAGTGTAGGTTTTTATTTTTCCCTATTTATTAATTAGGGAAATTGTATTTCTTATGCATACTTGGATTTTTCCTACATTTGTGGGATAGGATAGCTTATGTGGAGGTGTGTGTCATAGATGTGTCATAGGTGTCATAAGTAACTCCCTTGATGGGAGTTACTTCTCTATTCTTAGCACCTTGTCACCACCTTTCATTGAGGAGTTACTGTCTATTCTTGGGGTGCTTTGTCCACCTTTTTTGGAGGAGTTACTTACGTACTCTCCTATATGTATTCCTCACTTTGGCCATCTCATGTTAATCAAATTTTGGTTTTCTTCATTTTGTCTTGTGCAATTTATCTTATTGTGTTATTTTCAAATTGCTTTAGCATCTATGTGGTGTGCACTTGCTTCAACTTGTGTGATCACGTTTGCATTACACTCGCATTATCTATATTCTGGTAATAACTCTGATATGGTATTAGAGCAAGAATGGTAATCGTGTGTATGGTTATGCTTTTAGTTAATTTTGAAATCAGGAGGAGTGGAGTTCTCTTTGTTTTTTCTTTATTTTATAGATCTAATCTAAAATTAAAAAAATATATCATTTCTGGTATCATTTTCTTAGGAATCCTTAGCCTTTGGGTGTCTTTGTTGTCTTCACTTTAGGGGCTGGTTTAGTAGTTTGCTTGGGCATCATTGTTGTGTGTAAGGAGCAGAGGGAGGATCAATTCTAAGCAACTTCAGTTCTAGCAGTAGAAGTCCTTCCTTCCAGCCACGCCATCAGCTGTACGGCGTCCAAAATAGAATATTTCTTCCTAAAAATGGCACATCCTTTTTTCTAGGTCTACTATTATCCTTCTGGCAAGGCACCTTCAGCAACTCAAAACTTATGTGCCTAGCTTTTGGTCTTCAATTCTACCATGCAAGCAGGCCGTACGGCATTTAGGTTTGTCTTTTTTCAAAATGGCACATTTTTTTTGGCAAACCTACTATGCATTGAAGTATGGAATCTCTTTGACCTTTTCTTGCCCAAAAAATTAGAAATGTGCCCTTGTTTTTGGTGAAATCATACTACCACATCTGTTGTTCTTTTATTAAATTCTGGACTATTTGTTTTTGGCACCCCTTGCTTAGCGTCCCATGTGGCACCTCTTAGACATGTGGCATACTTCATCTATCTATGCTTCATTATTTTCAGTTAGAAATTGACTTGTTAAAACAAAAATCAGTCAATTTGACTAAATATTTAATTTTTTAGACAGTTTTTTAATTTGGGGGTTTTCATTTAAAACTTGTATCTTCGCCTGTCGAAGACGAAGGGTGAGGCCAGCGTTGGTGGGAGACCAATTTCCCCTCACACAAACCTCTTGTGGATTCCTCATTCTGTGCCGAATCCAAAAATTGGTTGGAAGGCCACTTTCTCTCTCAAAATAGACATTTTTTTAATGTTTTAGTGTTTTTTTTGCAAAAACACTAGTTTATGGGAAAATTGGGCCTTTAAAATCTTGCAAATGGTAGCTCGGATTTGGGTGCAATTTTTTGAAAAGGTTTTTTTAATTCAATTCTCCATAACGTAGGCTTTTTATTTGTCAAAAATACACTACTTTATAAAGTACCAAATATTTGGGTCTCTTAGGACACATTTTCAGCTGAGTCTGACATTTTGTTTGCTTTAGTTTTGCACTGATTGCTCTAAGACACATTCTCAGCTGAGTCTGAAGTCTTTTGAGCATGCACTTGAATATTTTGGGGGAGCTCAATATTTCAAGGGGTGTGATTGATTTTCACAACTTGCATATCTTTGCTTGCATTCTCCTTTCTGCATAAATTCACAACTTGCAATCAACACAACTTCACCTAAATTCAGCTAAAAATGGATTCTTTTCAACATAAACCCCTAAAACCCTTCAAATATCATGAATGGAAGGTTAAAATGTCAATCATTCTTAGAAGAAAAGGGTTGTATAGGATCACCATGGGTACTAAAGTAGAACCCAACACTGATGCTAAAAAGGTCAAGTGGTACAACTGTAGTGATGAAGCCTATGGATTACTGAGCTTGTCTATGTCTCCAAAACTTCTCTTCCATTTAGAATCCTCCCATACTCCCAATGACATATGGGACACCTTATAAAACTTATTTGGGAAGCTTGATGAGATGAAAGGTCATGAGCTCGAAAACAAACTCATAAGTCTAAGTCCAAGCAACTTTGACACCCTACAGGACTTCTTCACTAAGTTTAAGGCCCTTCAAATGCAATTGAAATAATACGGGATAGAGAAGAAAGATGATCAACTCATACTTTCTATTTTTTCAAAGTTAGTTCAAAGCTATTCAGTCTTTGTCTCCACTTTCCATGCCACAAAAAGTGCCCTTGGCACTACATGGAAAATGCCTTCTTTGGATTCATTCATTGCTGACTTGACTAGGGAGAAAGATAAGCTAATTCAAATGGGCACAATGAAGTCTACTCAACCCAAAGCTTTGATAGCTGAAAATGGTAAGGATAAGACTTCAACAAAGGAGAAGAAAAAGAACAAGGACCAGGAGAAGAAGAAAGAAAACACCAATCCTGCCAAAAAAAACACTGAGACTTCTTCCAATGCTAAACCTAAGAAGGAGAAGGTTAAGTGTTCCTATTGTAAAAAGACTGGGCATGATGAACACAAATGCATGAAGAAATAAATAGATCACCTAAATCATCTTCTAGAGAAGAACAACATAGGTGTTCCTGAGTCCATCAAGTAGAATTTATCTACCCAAGATTTGTCATGTCCCCTTTTTAGGTGACATGTTCAGAATTGATGGTTAGCCTATAATGCGACCCTCGTAGGCTGATATAATGGATAGGGGGTCTTGATGGAGCTGGGATTGCCTTTTGTTTGAGCTTTTTCGGGCATGAATTAAGGGAGATATTAATATTTGATTGATTTAATCAAATATTAAGTATTTGGTCTAATTTTAATTAAATATTAATTAATTATTAATTATTAATATTTTGTTCTAATTTAAGAATCCCAAGTCTAATTTGAGGAATTCTAATTTAAGAACCTCAAGTTCTAATTTGAGGAATTCTAATTTAAGAACCTCAAGTTCTAATTTGAGGAAATCTAATTTTAGCAAGCACACCTTGGAGGGTATAAGGGGGCCTCATGGGAGAGAGTTTGTATTCATGATTATTATTGATATTGATTCTTGTTAAGAAATTCTTTTGTGAAGACTGAGCCAAGGGTTCCAGGATTTCATTTGCATTGAAGAATGTCAACTCTTCATTGTGTGCGATTCAGAGGTTGTGAGAGATCAGCCGATCTATTGCCAAATTGCATTGAAGAACATCAACTCTTCATTGTGTGCGATTCAGAGGTTGTGAGAGATCAACCGATCTATTGCCAAATTGAGAGATAACTTCATACAAAAGTTATCACAGGTGTTTACAAGTTTGAGAGATAACTTCACACAGAAGCTATCACAAGGGTTTACAGGTATTTCATTATTTTGGGTTTTGATTCAAGAATTATCTAGATATAGATCTTTTGTATTAGCCCATAATTCTACAGATCAGGATCAAGCATATAGATTGTACGATATCAGCGGTCGTACGACTTCCGTACAGATCCATGAAAATCCACATGCATCAACAGAAAGTTCAGGCACCGACATCAGCGAATAGAGACCGACATTAGTCGACATATCACCGACGACGGCAATATAACCGACGTCGGCGACTGTATTTTTTACATAGCAGGCCGAGACGTACCAGATTCAGATTTCTTTCCTAGTTTGCAGAATATTCAGGTTATTAAGGCCGTACTTTCAATATTCTTTGTATACTTGATAGAGGATCTCTATTGTAAGCTTATGAGCAAATAAATAAGAATTTATACTGTGATTTATTTATCTATCTGAAGATATTTTGCAAAAATTCAGATAAGCAATTTAGAGCTTTTGTAGTGATATTCGAAGGGATATTACAGTGGTATCAGAGCCAAATTCCTGCCATCTTGTTGGATAGTTTGGGCAAATCAAAGCCAATGTCCTGCCATCTTGTTGGGTAGTTGGGTAGATTGAATCAACGAAGTATCCATGATGTCTTCAAGTACTCAAAAACAGTGGGATAAGGATATGAAGAAGCTGAAACAAAGTTTGAACCAGTTGGTTGAAACCCAGAGGAGGATGAATGAAATTCTTTCAGACCCTACATTCGAAGACAAATTAGTATGGTATATGGCATCCATTCGTAAAAGGTCCACATCACAAAACAGAAAGAAGGAGAAACAAGAGGTCTCTACAGGGGTTGAGGGCGGCCCTACACCAGGTGTTAGACATGTTGATTTGCCTCAAGAGGATATGAAGGCAGCCATGGGGAATGAGTGGTCTATATCATCTTTGCAAGAAGTTTCACTTGAGACTTCTACATTGGAGACTAGCATAGAGCATGCTAATGATATAGATAATAAGAGTATGGATTCTTTGCATGATCATATTGCTCCTTCATCTTCACATCAAGAACATCAAACTTTGATGGATATGGAAAGGACCCAAAATTTATGTGATATGTGGTCACAAAAGGCCAAGGAGGCTAGATTAGTGGCTGCCAATGCAAGACAACATCTTCAAAACATAAGGAGACAGAAAGGAGTTACTGCAGGTTCTTCCTGTGACGACTTACAGCAGATTAAGGAGGGCATGGAGGCAATGAAGGTGGCTCACTCGGAGTCTGATAGACATGTGGATGAGCTTAGTCATGGGGATTTAGACTCTAAGTTAGTTGCAGAGGACGTAGGAGCGGGGGATTGTGATGATGAGATAGTTTCAGCAGCAGTCTCTTCAGAGTTAGATGAGGATGAGTCCAATGTTTGCACTCAGAGTGAAGAGGTGTGCTCAGATGTTAGTACACTGAGCGTTGATGATCTCTCAGATATGGCAGAGATTGTAGAAGAGTCCCAGGGTCTGATTATTGTAGATGACACCCAGGAGGATGCAGTGCACAATTTTGAGGACTTAGTTTCACCGAAAGTTTCTTTCAGTATGAAGCATTTGCAGTCTTCACTAGCGCCAAACCCAGTCCATTTGTATATTGAGATGGTTGGTGGTGAGTACATTCCTGCAGTGGTTGCTGAGGAAGATGTTGTTGGAGCTGACACACATGTTCAGGATTTGGGAGTACCTGGTCATGATGAGTTTGGCATACTAGTGGAGTTGAGTCTCCAGATTGATTCTTCTCACACAGATGACAGTGTGATACAGTTGATTGTGCCACCTTTACAGAGAGATCAGTTGTGGTGTGTGGGGGAGTATGTTGATGCTTCCTCATATAATTTTTACTGCACTGAATCATTCATGGAGTATTTACTAGATAGTGCAGGTGTTCGTTTGGACTCGCATAAAGTGACAGAAGGTGTTCTCATCTGAGGTACTAGTGCTATTAATAGATTAGGTGGGGAGATTTTTGTGACACTTTCTACTATGCTACCTTACAGGGATGTTGAGGTGGGGTTTGTTGAGCGGACTACACCAGATCATATCCAACCTACAGTTATTCGAAGTCAGAGATTGGAGCCATCTATTGATTCCCAATTCAGCAATAGTGAGCCAGTAGCAGAGTTCGGGGGTTCCTACCGACATTATACGGTAGGGTATGCTCTTTATTCTTCTTTTGATCTAGAGATCGAAGATGTGATTTCACGCAGGTGTAGATCGGCCCCTGTTTCTTACCATCCATTTTGGAATGGATTGGCACCATCTTTTGTAGATGGAATTGGTAGTAGCAAGTTACACACACTACAATATCGACACATCCAAGGCAGTTGTGATTTTAGAGATTGGTTGAGTTGCATTCACCAGTTTGATTGTGGATTCCTCTTTGTTCCATTTCAGAGGATATTGCAGGAGCAGGTGCTGAATAACTGTAGTGTAGATCATGACTACATTTGGGATCCAGGGAAATTTTTTTTCTCACCTCATTTATTGTTTACTAGTAAATTTGTTGTAGAAATTTCAGATATGAACCAAGAAACTCAGAAAAATCCACAAGTACAGAAGTACAGCGATACTGCACGAGTGAGCATCTCCAACAATAGTCTTATGGGAAATCTTCCTCTGCAGATCTGTCAACGGGGAATGTTGCAGCTTTTTGTAGGTAATTGCAACAATTTTTTAGGTCCGATACCCTCGACTCTCAAGGATTGCAAGAGCTTGGTTAGGGTTCGGCTGGAGCAAAATCAGCTGAACGGAAGCATAGCGGATGCTTTTGGAGAATATCCTAGCTTGTCATACCTGGATTTTAGTTTTAATAATATTTATGGTGAAATTCCACCAGATTTAGGTAAGTACCAAAACCTCACTGTGCTAGGAATGTCTCAAAATTATTTAGCTGGGATAATTCCTCTAGAGATTATTGGGCTGAAGAAGCTCGGGAAGCTTAATATCTTGAAAATTTACTTAAAGGAGGCATTCCGCCACAGATTAGAAAATTAAGCACACTGATTGTGTTTGATATGAGCAAGAATGAGCTCACAAGGACGATACCACTACAGCTCGAGAGCTTAACTGTGCTGGAAAATTTAGCTTTGGGCGGAAATAATCTTCAGGGTGAAATTCCGTCAGACATCGAAAAATTGCACAAATTGCTGGAGTTATGGCTGGATGGAAATAAATTGAATGGAGCCATACCCGCAACGCTTGGTAATCTGGCCAACTTGCAAATAATCCTCGACCTTAGTCAGAATCTTTTGTCGGGAATAATTCCTGCTCAATTAACGAACTTGCAGTCGTTAATGATCATGAATTTTTCTTATAACAGACTCAGAGGTCGAATTCCATCCAGTTTTCCAGAATTGATTAGTCTTTCTTCCTTGGATCTATCCTACAATGAGCTAGAAGGTCCGGTTCCTGAATTCAAAGAGTCATTATTTACATCTTATGCCGGGAATGCTAAGCTGTAACGTCAATTTAGCAAGTCAGAAAGATAGAGGTGAAAATAGTACTCGTAAGATTGTTGGCATTGTGGTTCCAATAGCTTCGGCTCTTATTGTCTTAGCAGTTGCTAGAGTAATATTTGAATGCTGGAGGCGATGCATGAATTCACCCAGCAAACCAGATGAAGAAGAAGATAATTTCTCTCTGTGGCACTCAGATAGCAGCAGGGACATGCTAGGTGAAATCCTGAGAGCCACCGAAAACTTCAACGAAAAATACTGCGTCGGCAAAGGCGGATTCGCTGCGGTCTACAAAGCACTTCTTCTGTCGGGTCAAATCTTGGCAGTCAAGAAGCTTTATCCGTCTCCTGACGGAGCTATGGCAGACAGAAAGAGCTTCATTTCAGAAATGGAAGCCCTCGCAGGGATTCGACACCAGAACATAGTGAAACTCTACGGCTATTACTCTCAGGGTCCGTTAAGGCTTCTGGTGTATGCGTATGTGGAAAATGGCAGCTTAGGGCAGATTTTACACAGCAAGAAAGGCAAAGATAAACATAGCAGGGAAAACGCCTGTGAAAGCAGCTGATTCGGCAAAGAGATGGTCTGAAAATGAAGAGATTTGTGTCGATGTGTAATTCCGGTTGTTTTGAGAAAAATGAAAGAGTGTAATTTACAAGTATCGTTCAACGATTGCTTGAGGGCAAGCAATTTCAGGAGGGTGGATTGTCATGTCCCATTTTTAGGTGACATGTTCAGAATTGATGGTTAGCCTATAATGCGACCCTCGTACGCTGATAGAATGGATAGGGGGTCTTGATGGCACTGGGCTTGGCTTTCGTTTGAGCTTTTTCGGGCATGAATTAAGGGAGATATTAATATTTGATTGATTTAATCAAATATTATGTATTTGGTCTAATTTTAATTAAATATTAATTAATTATTAATTATTAATATTTTGTTCTAATTTAAGAATCCCAAGTCTAATTTGAGGAATTCTAATTTAAGAACCTCAAGTTCTAATTTGAGGAATTCTAATTTAAGAACCTCAAGTTCTAATTTGAGGAAATCTAATTTTAGCAAGCACACCTTGGAGGGTATAAGGAGGCCTCATGGGAGAGAGTTTGTATTCATGATTATTATTGATATTGATTTTTGTTAAGAAATTCTTCTATGAAGACTGAGCCAAGGGTTCCAGGATTCCATTTGCATTGAAGAACGTCAACTCTTCATTGTGTGCGATTCAGAGGTTGTGAGAGATCAGCCGATCTATTACCAAATTACATTGAAGAACGTCAACTCTTCATTGTGTACGATTCAGAGGTTGTGAGAGATCAACCGATCTATTGCCAAATTGAGAGATAACTTCATACAGAAGTTATCACAGGTGTTTACAAGTTTGAGAGATAACTTCACACAGAAGCTATCACAAGGGTTTACAGGTATTTCATTATTTTGGGTTTTGATTCAAGAATTATCTAGATATAGATCTTTTGTATTAGCCCATAATTCTACAGATCAGGATCAAGCATACAGGTTGTGCAATATCAGCGACCGTACGACTTTCGTACAGATCCGTGAAAATCCACACGCATCAATAGAAAGTTCAGGCACCGACATCGGCGAACAGAGACCTACAGAGACCGACATCGGTCGACATATCACCGACGATGACAGTATAATTGACGTCGGCGACTGTGTTTTTTACACAGCAGGTCGAGACGTACTAGATTCAGATTTCTTTCCCAGTTTGCAGAATATTTAGGCTATTAAGGCCATACTTTCAATATTCTTTGTATACTTGACAGAGGATCTCTATTGTAAGCTTATGAGCAAATAAATAAGAATTTATACTGTGATTTATTTATCTATTTGAAGATATTTTGCAGAAATTCAGATAAGCAATTCAGAGCTTTTGTATTGATATTCGAAGGGATATTACAAGATTCTACCAAGGCAAAAGGCAAGGGTAAGGAGAAAGAAAAGGGCAAGGCCCTTGTAGCTACAACAGCTTCTACATCTTCATGGGTCATCGACTCGGGTGCTTCTCACCATATGGGCTCTTCACTAGTTGAGTTTTCATCTTTAGAGCCTTATAGCATGACTTTAATTAGTTTGGGTGATGACACTTCAGTTTCTGTTGCACAGAGAGGGTCAGTTGAAATGGAAGGAGGAACATTCAATAATGTTCTAAGTGTTCCTTCTCTTTCAACCAATCTCTTATCAGTGTACCAAATCACTCACATTGGTCAGGGCATGAGAGTTGAGTTTTCAACATATCTAGTGGCTATCAAGGAGTTACAAAGGGATACTATAGTGGTAGTGGGTAGGTTAGATCACCAAGCTAGGTTATACACCTCAAATTTTGCATCAGATTCTTCTCCAATAGCATTGTTGACTCATTCATATGGAGTTAGCAAATTATGGCATGAGCAGTTTGGCCACCTTAACTACCGCTACCTTGTACAGCTTTGTAAAAATGACATGGTCATTAGCTTGCCTCGTGTCCAATTCCCAAAAGGACTTTGTGAAGGGTGCTCCCTTGGGAAGCATCTCAAAGAAAAATTTGACAAAAGCAAAGCTTGGAGGGCTTCACAACCTTTGGAGTTAGTCCAAAGTGATGTATCAGGACCCTTTGAAACCATCTTTCACAAGGGCCAAGTACATCCTCACTTTCGTTGATGATTTCTCTAAGTACACTTGGATATATTTTCTCAAACAAAAGTCTGAAGTGTTTGAAAATTTTCTAGACTTCAAGGCTCTTGTTGAGAAACAGAGTGAGAAATCCATCAAGGTTCTTCAAACTAATAATGGAGGGGAGTATGTCATCATTATGTTTGAGAATTTTTGCACCATAGAGGGGATTGATTTGTAGTGCAAAGTCACTTACAGTCCTTCATAGAATGGGGTTGCAGAACACAAGAATAGGTTCTTGAAAGAGATGGGTAGCTATATGATTCACTCCAAATCCTTAGCACCACAGTACTAGCCCTAAGCCATCAATTTTGTTTGCTACATTCAAAATAGGGTTCCTCACAAAGCTTTGAAAGGGATAACACCCTTTGAATCTTGGCATAAAAGGAAACCTGATGTTGAGCACTTCAGGGTTTTTGGATCCCTAGCCATGGCCCGCATTCTGAAGAAGAAATGCAAAGCTATGGAATGATAGTCCAAGCCTTGCATCTTTGTAGGATATCTAGATGGTATTAAGGGATATCACCTTCTAGATCTAGTCACTCATGAGTTGTTCATCAAGAGAATTGTCTATTTTCAAGAGAGTCCTAGAGACTTAACACTTGACACTTCTTCTCTCTCATCAGATATACTTCTTCATGATGATTTCTTCTCATATTTAGATCAGCTACAGCAGGTTCTTAAGCTAGAGACATCTTATTCTTCTTCGAGTTCAAATAGCAAGGATAATGATGCAGAGTCATCCACCTCTAGTCAGTTAGAGGATGAGGAGTTAGCACCTAACTCACCCACTTCTACACCACTTTGGGCTAGACAGACACTTGAGAGTGCTGGCACTTGGGCAGGAGATCCTGTAGATGACAGACATACTAGGGGGATTTTCAGAGAGATCCACATACCTTCTTTGCTATAGTTTCAGATCCACAAACTTTTTGAGAGGCATCAGGGGTACCTAAATGGGATAGTGCTATGGAGGAAGAATATTCTTCCTTAATCAAAAATCACACTTGGGACTTGACTTCACTTCCTAAGGGAAGAAAGATGGTTTGATATAGGTGGATATATTGGACCAAGTTTGGAGTAGATTGGTTGGTTGATAAGTATAAGGCATGATTGGTCACCAAGGTTTTCTCACAGGTGGTAGGCATTGACTACTCAGAGACCTTTGCACTCATTGAAAAGATGAATTTTATCTAACTCACCTTGGCTATTACTATAGCACATGGTTGGGTTGTGCATCATATGGATGTGAAGAGTGCCTTACTTCACGGAGACCTAGAGGAGGAGATCTACATGGAGCAGCTGCCAGGATTTGTTCAAGATTCTTCCTTAGTGTGCAGACTTAGGAAATTTATCTATGGCCTTAAACATGCCCCTTAGGCTTGGTATGCCAAGATAGATTCCTTCCTTCTCACAATGGGTTTCACTAGGTGCCATTCTGATCCCAATGTCTACTTCTTACAGCAAGATGATTCGCTCTTGATTTTGGTTCTATATGTTGATGAACTTTTGATCATCAAGAGTTCTTCATCAGCTATTGAAGTAGTGAACGCATCTCTCTAGGATAGATTTGACATGACATATTTGGGTTTATTGCACTACTTCTTTGGCATCGAGATCTCACAGTCAGATTCAAGGTTTTTTCTTACACAGCCTAAGTATGCTCTTGACTTATTGGCTCGGTTTCACATGGCTGATTACAAGCCATCTTCGACTCCCTTTCTATCAAGAGTCAAGCTTGAGGTTGATTGTTCTTCACCATTGGTTGATGTCACTTGGTATCAACAACTTGTTGGTAGTCTCATCTACTTGACTCACACCAGGTTTGACATATCATATACAGTGGGACTTATCTCTATATTCATGCAGTAACCTCATGAGTTGCATTGTAAAGTAGCTAAGAGGATCTTCCATTACATATAGGGTTCAAATGGATACCAGATTCATTACAGATTTTGCATATAAGTTGACTTGGTTGGATATATATATTCAAACTGGGCTGGTGATTCATAGACTCGCAAGTCCACTTCTGGTCACAGTTTCTCTCTAGGTTTTGGTCCTATCATTTGGTCTAGCGAGAAGCAAAATGTTATTGCTATATCATCCATAGAGGTAGAATACATGGGAGTTGTTAATGTAGCTACTGAGACTATTTGGCTTCAAAGGATACTTTTTGAGTTTGGCATTCCTATCAGGCAGCCCACCATCATTTATTGTGATAGCTAGAGTACCATTCAAAATTTTAGGAATCTAATTCAGCACCAGTGGACCAAGCACATAGAGATTCACATGCATTTCATTCAAGAGCTTATTAATAGTTAGGTCATTGACTTGATATTTTTCCAGTCTTTGGAGTAGGTTGTAAACATCTTCACCAAACCTTTCACTGAGAGCAAGTTCATTCATCTATGAGCTCTTCTTGGGGTATGGTCCACATCTGTAGCAGCATCATCTTTAGAGGGGGCCCATTAGCCTCTTCTTTCTTTTGTCTCTCTTTTAGGGGGAGTTTTTTCCTACGGGTTTTCTCCTTTTCTCTATCTTATGGGATATTGCATTTGTACATGGGTACCTCATCAGGCCTAGTTTTTGTGACCCATTTTATATTTCCACACTACCCACCTAAGTTGCGCTTATGTGGGGGTATTATTGTAGGTTTTTATTTTTCCCTATTTATTAATTAGGGAAATTGTATTTCTTAGGCATACTTGGAGTTTTCTTACATTTGTGGGATAGGCTAGCTTATGTGGAGGTGTGTGTCATAGATATATCATAGGTGTCATAAGAATGTCATAAGTAACTCCCTTGATGGGAGTTACTTCTCTATTTTTAGCACCTTGTCACCACCTTTCATGGAGGAGTTACTGTCTATTCTTGGGGTGCCTTGTCCACCTTTTGTGGAGGAGTTACTTACATACTCTCCTATATGTATTCCTCACTTTGGCCATCTCATGTTAATCAAATTTTGGTTTTCTCCATTTTGTCTTGTGGAATTTATCTTATTGTGTTATTTTCAAATTGCTTTATCATCTATGTGGTGTGTACTTGCTTCAACTCATGTGATCACGTCTCCATTGCACTCGCATTATCCATATTTTGGAAACAACTCTGATAGTTATCCTATGCTTAAGATTTATACGAGTTTTATCTAGGGGGAAAATGTGAAATAAATTGATAGAGTAAATGCACACTATTGGGTATTATCCGAAAGTACCCAACACAAATGTATGGGTCTCAGTGTGTTGATAATCGATAATGTAAAATTTAGAGTCAGCTATTGAAAACCTGGGTATTAGAGCATGAAATCCCATCACTTCATGATGTGCTTAAAACATAATTAGTTTGGTAATTTAAATAGATGCATCTCAATTTTCATACCCCTTTGGTAAATGGGGTTTGGCCTACTATGTGGTTGTAAAATCCACAATCAATAGAGCCCCTAAGAAAAGAAAAATAAAAATAGATACCCATTTCTAATTTCCATGTTTCATCACAAATGTAATGCCACGAAAAGAGCATACATGGATATTACTTGGGTAACATAGATAATTGTGAAAACATTTCTAATTTATAGATATCATTACTTATGTAATTCCAAAGAAATAGCATACATGAATTTCACAACCACAAACAAAAATACTGAAATAAAAGTGATGTAAATACTAAAAGTTTTGAAAATAAATAAATACAAAGATGGTAGTAGCAAGAAAATTTGGCTTTTACTGATTCTTTTAGTGGTCCTTTTTTTACTAAACATCTTATAAACAAGTTGTTATATTTTTTTATTTAGATATAAATAAGATAACCTACAATTAAACAAGTGAAAAACTACAAAAAATAAGAAAAAATCAATCTCTATTATAGAAATGTTGTTATATAGTCAAGTTAAAAAAGCAAAATTGAAATAAGATAATGCAAGAAAAACACAAAAAATAGGAAATAGAATGAACAATGCTTATAGGATAATTTGTTGAAAAGTGTAATTTTTTTATTGTGAGAAATGATGAATTATCTATACACATGAACAAATTCTCTATGGGAATAGATAAAATCACTGCACCTTGAAATGATTTTGTTGTGAGAACTGATGATTTTGCTATGAAAAATATCAATTTCACTACAAGGAAGAGTGATTTCACTATTTTATTATGAAAATCGTACTGATACTGATAAAATCAATATTTCTAAATGAAAACACTTTTAAATTGTAAAGAGAAAAAAAAACATAGAAAACATAGGGAAAAAGAATAATTTGGTTGTTAAGTTCTACAATTTTGATGCTAAAGACCTCAAATTCATTGTTACATAAAGAAACATACATAGCCAAATATAAAACTAATGATAACAACCTGTAGTTCATACCAACACTAAATAAATAAAATTAAATGCAAAATTCAAGCATAAAAAATAGAAACCAAAAGAGAAAAAGCTATCTATGTTCAAAAAATGATGATAAAAAAATATTAAAAAAGATGTGGGAGAGGTCCCATCGAATGTGATATAAATGTATGAACTACATTTAGATATGCAAAGAATGTAAACTAATCCTAATATAAGATAAAATTTAACTATACTAGAGCATCAAATAAATAAAACAATAATCAAAGCCTCACACTTTGAATACAATATTTCTCCAATGTGACATATATCTAACTTACTCTTTCAAGTATGTGGTGCTTACTCCTCCAATGAAAAGAGAGAATGGGAAATGTTTTGGTGCAAAAGCAAGAATTTTATTCACTTCTATTTGTTTATGTGAAATAGCTCTAGATCTTGTGATTTCTAAAGATATGATTGGGATTGTGATGCTTGAAAATGGAGATTTGTAAGTTTGTTTATAGATGCTTAGAAAGGATCCAATGGTGGAGGATCATTTGGACTTTTTCAATGCTTCAAATGATCAGTCGTGGAGGATGAGTACTCACCCATGGGGATGGAGACCTTTTCAACCTGCTTGAGAAAAGAGTTGTGTTGGTTAGTTGACTTAACAAGACTAAGTCATTTTCCTTGACAACTCAAGAAATTAGTCATAAGAGGTGGTGAACTTTATGGATTTAGTTGGGATGAGAGAGAAAAAGGTGGGAAATGGTTTGAATAGGTTAAAATCTAGATTTTATAATTTAAAATAAGGATTTAAGGGTGCATAATTGACTTATTCAATATTTTTAATTACTTAATTATTTTATTTTTAGAGGAAATGTTATTTATTAATTTAAGAATAATTATTAATAGATTTGGGTACATTTAGACACTAAATGAAATTTAGGTGTCTACATTAACAAATACAAAGTCAAATATGGCGCAAATGAACATTTCAAGGAGTTATATGTTACTTGACAATTTGTGTAATTTAGTGATATCTATTTGCTTCTCCTCATTCCATATGATCTAACTAGATAGGCTTTGGAGTGGCTACTCCAACTTCTGAAGAACTCAACGCCTAAATTTGATGACTTCTCAAATAAATTTGTGCCACACTTTTATTATAATATTCATCATGAAATTAATATGGTGGATTTAGGGTAAACATAATAGAGATCTAGTGATATTTTTTGAGTTATTTACAGTGATGGCGAGCACTTGCTAAGTACTTCATACATAATCTACTACATAACTAATTGATTATAGTGTTTAGTCATAATATATAAAGTGATATGTCATATCACTTGAAACTTTAGTGTTCCCACACTTTTGAGGAGATTATACCAAAAAAATTTACAAATTGAAAAACCCCTTATCAATAAAGGGGTAATCAAATTGTACAATCCTAGAAAAATCTAAAACCAGTATCAAGGCTCAACCTAGAGCTAAAATAATTACTAAGGCCAAACACAAAATTAGAATCTAATTTAAATACATCTACATATGCCATCGTAACCTATTAATTTTGATAATCCCAAGGTTTATAACCACAACAAAACACTATGGGTAATGGAGTTGCTGAATTATGCCATGTTCAAATGGTGCAAATATTATTTTATCAACTTGCTCTACATATGTAGCCAATTCCAAAAATTTAGACACTCTTTCTTCCTCTTTTATAAATTCTTCAAGAAAGAGAAAGGACACCAATAAAAATAATTTCCAGTGACCTTGGAGATCCCATTGAATTAGTTTTTTAAAATTTGGCTAATGTCAATTTTATTAGTTGGCCCATTACCAAACCATTCCCTGAGGGTGTTGTTTTCCTTAACTAGTATAAAGATCATGCATTTTTTGACTATCACCAAGTCAAAGGGAATTACATGGGTTGGTATATACAACTAAGGCATATCATCAGTAATTTGCTATAAAATGGATAAATTGAGTTGGATAATGGAGCCCCTACTTCTTATCAAAACATGGACATTTATCAAAATCCTTTTCCACAACATAATGGTAATAACTATAATCAACATCAAAATTAGTAACAATAAAGGCCTCCACCACAACCACATAAATAATGAAAAAAATAATAATAAAAATAATGATGATGATGACAATATTAACCACAATCGTATAATGGAAGTAACCAAGGTAAAATAAACATCAAACCAAGGGGATTATCATGCCATCACATATGACCAAAAACTTATTTTAGGACATATCATGGGTGTTCATATATCCACTATTACCATCAACCCAATACCAAAAACTAATTTACAACAACTAGTACCAAATAATTCACAACTACCTCCTTATGCTTGTAATACACCTATCATCTATGTGGGAAACCAAGATCAACATTACCCAAGAGTTACCAGACCATGTCCTTATTCTAGTTAAAATGGTCCATTAACCAATCTATATTCCATAGTCAAAACTTAATAAATGAAAATTATCATTCTAGGAATGTAACCTTCCTCTACCAATGAACCTATCTAAGATCCCATACCAGTTAGAGATAATCCAATTAGCTATGTTAAGGAGAAGACATATGATATTTTGGAGAAATTACAAAATACACCCTTTCAACTCTCTATTAGATATTTTTTGCATACCTATACTATCCATAATAACATCCTTACATAACTCTTGAGCCAATCCCAAGTGCCAAATGACATTACACTAGATATATTCCATGATTTGGTGGGACACTTAGCTCTTGTCCAACAACTAACTTTGAACCAAAGTGATATGTCATCCCTTAGCCCTCTTCACATTAACCCATTATACATTGAATTTTTCATAACCTAGCACAAGGTTAAATGTGTCCTCATAGATAATGGGTTAGGCCTCTATATTGTGTCTCTAAGGTTAGTCAAGCATCCTAGATACATGACAACTGACCTTTAGTCAAATACCATTACTATCAAGGCATATGATAAGGAGGAAAGGGAATCACAAGGAATAATTTATTTGCTAGTTATCATTTGGCCCTTGACCCATGACATGATTTACCATATTCTGAATCTTGATTTATCATACAACTTACTTTTCGGTTGACTATGGATACATGAAATTTTGGTCATACCTTCCACATTACATGAATTCATCATGTTCCCTTGTTCTAGGATGAAGGTGATTATTTCTAAAAACTTACATCCATATCAATTCTACAATCATTTAGAAGTTGTGTATAATAGATATAATTACTATTTCAGCCTAGACCTTATACCGAAGAAGGATTAGGATGTACTTGTTGAATTACCTGATTCCAATTATATAGACCCAAATAGCCTTACATCCACTTCATCCACACACTCTCCCAATATATCCAATCATTTTACTATCTTTGACAAAGTCCTAGGTAAATACTTCATGCACAATGCCTTCCACATAACTAAAATTCCACAGGCCCCTAAATGCTATGGAAGACCCAAAGCCAACATTGATCACATGGAATGGTGGCAAAAAGGAAAACATAATGACCAAGATCGTGTTATTTTTATGAACTAGGAATTTGACTCAAGAGAGGATGGTTAGTATTGTGTTAGTCTCAAAATTAAATAAACACATTGGCATAACATCTATAGGCATCATTACTAGGGGGAGCTTAGTTAACAAAAAAAAAAGGAAAAGCATAAATAAAACAAGAAATAAAGTCCTTCCTTCACTTTCCTTATATGCTCCAAAATGATTGTTGTAGTGGCTTGCTCGATTTGTGCTCATGAAGTCTGCATTAATGAAGTATGGCTACCTCCAAATCTCCTTGGCAACATGTTTGGATTTGGATTTGGCTTGTCTTAGATCAATATTTTGGAAATATGACACTAAATTTTATGAAGCATTGGAATAAATTTAAAATTATAACTTTGGCATATGAGAGCTTAAAATAAGGCCTCCTATTTATATATTTTTAGACTGGTTTAGAATCAACTTGAACCATCCATTTCAAAATGGATATGTATGGCTAAGGACTAATTCAATTATGTAATTAAAATTCATAAATAGGCTAATAAATATTTTGGATATATGGGCATTAATTATGCATGGAGGGTCTTAATGAGGCATGGGAGGGGTTAACCTTGATATTTTCTGCATTTATGGCCTAGTGATGTCTTCCCAAGAAAAGATCTCATTTGATGATCTATTTAATGATAATCAATTTCCATTTAAGATTTATTCAACAAGTTCCATGGAAAATTAACTTAGGCTCTTGATTTTAATTAATTAGCTTTAAGCATGATTAGTCACTTTGGTGCAAAACCTTAGCAATTTATGCACAAATTAATCAAATTGGTGAAAATGTCATATTATTGGCATAAAATTTGACTAGATTAAAACTAGGATGGGATGTTGGATGCATTGGAACTATTATCCCATTTAGGATATTTTTAACACCAAATAACAAACGTGCATGTCTCATGTAAGAAATTTGATAGAAAAGAGTAATCTAGAGGACCCAGGTGTGAAAATGTCATTTTGACTCAAATGATCTAATCAAATTTAGTTTCTTCATAAATTTAATTACCCTATTTAATGATACTCTGGCCAAAATTGTCACTTTAATATGCCAATTTCAACTCATTTAATGTATTTTAGTGTTTTAGGCCAAATTGTGCTTTTTGGTGGAAATTGGTCAAAAGGCCTAGTTGGAGGTTATTTATGGCTAGTTTGAGGTGTCTATAATTTGTCCCTATTTTGGAAGGTGTTGCAAGTTATAATAATAGTAACATCTTCTCAAAGAATTAGCAAGGGACATATGCCCAAAAAAGAAGATGATGATTGAAGAACAAAGCTCCAAATGGTATTTGGGAAGCCTAAAATGATGCCCCTTCAAGGGAGTGGCCATCACATTTGTTGATGGATGGTACCTCAAAAGGAAGCAAGAATAAAGTTAGAATTAACCCATGGTTGAGATAAATCCAAATGATAAAATGCTTGCATGTATTGATTTTTAAATATTACTAATTTGCCCAAGGGTGGTTATAATCATGAATAAAATTCAAAATAATGATTTACCCATAAGTAATTATAATTAGTAAGAGGACCTGGATTGGCTAAAAATGATTATGCACTAGTTGAGGCTGATTATCAAGCATAACACAAAGATATAACCCAAAATACATATTAAAACATGAGCAGGTGTAAAGTGATGAAATAGATTAATCGAAGAATAAGATTGATACGTGTGAATGATTTAATTGTACCTACCAATGAGGAGATGATCATACTTATTAGCAATGATCCCAAAAAATGGACAATGGGTTAATTTGACAAGGGTGGAAGGATTTGCCAAGGTGTCAAAGATAAAATTTTATGGCTCCATTGATTTTAGACCTTCTTGAAGCTAATTTTTTATGGCATGTAATAGTAGGCATCATGATAGAACACCAAATACTTGGTCAAAATATGCATAAGGACTAACTCTCGATCCAATAAAAACTCAAAAATAATGCACCAATGATAAAAACCATGATGACAATGTTGATGTATGAATATGGATGGACTCAAGAATAATGTCTGTAAAGAATCACCTAATGAACACATATAGATTGATTCAACACAACAATGTTGAAAGAAAACAAATAGGGAAGTGAACAAACAAAAAAACCAACAAATAAACAAATAAACAACTTAAAATAAACAAACAAACAAAAATCCTAGAAATAAATGAAAAAGAAAGCATCCTAACAATGACCATACCCTAGAAAGGCGGTTCAAGGATATCTAACTAGGCTTAGACAAGATAAACATTTTTGGATTTTTGAGATATCTTAACTCATTGAAAAATGACTAGATACCTACTCAAAAAATGGTGAGAGGATTTGGCTTAAGTTTCTTGCAAAAAGATGAGAGCGTGGCTTAGATTTCCCATAAAATGGTAAAAGCATATGAAAAGGGGACTGAGGTGACCTCAACATGATTTGAGCATGACCTACATAGTTCTAAAATAACCTCACGTCATAATAATTTTATCCACATAAAAGGTAGGGAAAAACCAAATAAGTCCCAACACATTCCCAAATCTGGAAAATGGCCAATATAATCAAAATAGTGATGGTAAAGTGATGCCACAATGCATGATAAACAAATATTTCCCATAATTTTCTCATAAGCAGTTATAACTAGGATACGATGGATCAGATCAATGATAGTAATTTTCCCATAGGCAGCTATAATTAGTAGTAAGATTGGTGAGATATTGGTTTTCCCAAAAAGTGGATATAATCAAACTCACATAAACAAACTTGATATAAGATGGAAAATGAAATATATCTTGTTATATAAACTATCACACTAGTTTCATAGACTGTTATTTAAACATGAAATTGATTGATTATTGAAACTTGATCATAATCCCTTCACAAAAGGTATGAGAAGAACCAAAGGAACCAAGATCAAAATAGGATTGGGTAGGATGGATAAAAATAGGATTTGGTATAGATAAGAATATAATGGTAAAATGGAATGATCTTTGATAGGTTGGATAAAATGGTAATAGGGTTTCCCCTAAGTGATGGGGTGACTAGAAAAGATATGCGATAATGATAAAAGGAATATGGAAAATGAAATGGTATGGTACATGCTTTTTACTTGGGTGATTATTGGTTTTTGATGTGTTTATCTTGGGTATGGTAAATGGCATATGATTATGTTGTTCTTAATAAAATGGAGATGCACATCCTAATTAGTAAATGATATAAACATAATACTTGATCGCGCTAATTGCTATCCCACACCTCATCTAAATAGTTGCTCTATCGAGAATGACATGAAAATTTGGTTGTCAAGAATGCTTTTGTGATCTTAGTCAATCATTGATTCTTATTCCTTCAAGCATCAAGACAAAGTATCTTTGTAACCTCTAGAAAATATGATCTTGGATGGTAAATAGGGATAAATAATGGTTGATAAGTTTTTTTATGAAATGGAATGGTAGATGATAATGGAATGTATGATGGCTGGAAAACAAATGAAGATCACATTTTAATCACACATAATGTTGTTGATTCTAGATTCAACATAACTTTAGATGTGGTAGGGATGAAGACCTCTAAAAATTATCTCGATAGGACCACTATATATTTTTTTTGTTTGATCTTGAGAGTAGCTACCATCTAATTAGGTTGTAAATAGGAAGTTATTTTGATTTGATCTTGAATAATGTCTTCATTAAGTAGTGAAGAAATTTTGTGCTCAATTATTAATGCCTTGATGATGTTTTCACCAATGAAGCTATCTTGATTGTCCCATAGTATATTCAAGAAGGTTTCACCAATTAACATTGGCTTTTGACTTTGATTTTCTTCTAGCACTTTTGAAAAAGTTTCAATAAAAGATGTTGATTTTGAACTTTGCATGTTCCCTAGCACCTTTGAAAAGGTTTCACAAGGAGAATGTTCTTCTACTACATGAATTTGGTCTTGGCCTCCTTGCTCTTCTTCAAATTCTATGTCACCATGGATTCAGTTTAATAAAGTGTGATTCTTTTCATCCCAATCTACACTTGTGGAAGATGGAATGTCTATAATATGGCTATTCTGGTTGATGGTAATGGCCTATGGAATGGTAATGGGATGGGAGCCAGCTGCACAATCCTCATAGAAGATACTAGGATAACTTGTGTTGAAGCTAAAGTAATCATCTTCAAAAGCCATAGAAAGATCATAAATGTATTCAAATTGATCTGTTAGGCATGCATAAGCAATGTTGTAATACTCACAAAAATATTCTATTTTTCAATCTAATTCTAACTTAAGAGACTCTGAATCTGATGTTGAGACTGATGTTTATTTTGATTTTTATGCTAAATTAAATTTTGTTTCAAGAATATAACTTGATTCTAACTTTGATTCTTCATCTAATGGGTACTCCATTACAATGATGTCTTATTACATTTTTGGTTTTAGATAAGTAATGGCCTGTGATGGCATAATGGGCTCCACAAAAACTAGTTTATCAAAGTGGAACTCCTTTAGGATGGGAAAAAGGTCAAGAAACAACTCCTTAGAGATTGGCTTTTCAATAGGAGGATCTTAAAAAATAGGCATATGGTGAGGTAATGATTTTCCCAAAGGCAGTTATAATCATTAAGAAGTGACTCAGTAAAGATTGGTTCATCAAATTGAGACTCTTCAATACATGGCATATGATTGAAAAGTGATTCATCATATGTTGCCTTATCAAAAATGGTTGGTTAAACAAAATCATCTCAGATTAGTTGTTTTTCTTGGCTTTGGTTTCCAATGTGTTGAAAAATACCAGTTTTGAACACAACTTGGTCTTCAAATGATTGGATGGGTTGAGATTTGGATTGGATTGCTACTGGATGAGGAATGGCCTATAGTTGGATAATGGTATGGCATTGTGGAGCATGATTTATCACATGATCCAAAATAAAAATTCCTAAAATGGTAATGATATGGTGGTGTGGAGCTTAATTGATCCTATAAGCTAAAAGACTAGGTCCTAAAATTATAATGGGGCATTGTGGAGTTTAATTGCTTACACAAGCTAATGCATCTAATTCATCATCATAAACCATATCATCCCAATCTTTAGTTGTATCATGAGATGGTTTTGGACTATGTTTCATGTAGTGATTATCATAAAGAGAGTATGGATTCATATCCCAAACAACATTATTTATAGTTTGGTCTTCAAAGTCCTCCTCATAAACCTATTTATATCAATCAAGGTCTCGATTTGGATCATAAGCTGGTTCATGACTTTGTTCCCATGAATGATTATTATGAGGTGGATATAAATCTATCTCACAAACCATATTATCATCATTAGGGTCTTGACTAAAGCCATCAAAGTCATTTTGTGCAACCATTTTATCATAGGTTGGATTGTGCATGAGTCCACCATAAGTGTAGTTAGAGATATCCACACAAATGATGAAAGCTCCAAAACAAAAGGCTTAGAGTTCTATAAACTCTGAAAGAAAATATCTAAAGGAAAAAAGGTTCAAACTTGGTCTATCTTGGTCATAATTGGAGTGGTATCTCCAAACAATGATTTGGTCATGGATTTATATCTCCAGAATGGTTTGTGCTAATATTTGGCATAAAATATTATAGCATCAAATATCATATTCACAAAAGGCCAAACATCTAAAAAGAAACTATCATGTCAAAGGTCTTAGTCAAAGTGTTCCAAACAAGATCTAAACTAGGAAATAGAAAAGAGTTGCTAGCTCTTTTGTCCAAACATGGAGTCAAAAGCTAGGCTCAATCAAGATAAGCTAGGACTTTTGGCCAATTGGCACCAAAAGATAGACTTGAAATAAATGCATGATGTGATTTGATTTAATCTAACAAGTTTGGAGACAACTTTGATATATACCCAACACACAAAATAAAGCTTAAACATGATCAGTTTGCATAAGCCATAAGGAAAAAGGATCTTAGAGAAAGTTTTTGTTCTCCTAAACAAAGGTACAAACAATGATGAGGATAAGTATTGAACAAAAAACCATCAATAGTTTTCAAATTTGGGTAATCAATTAATCAAATTTATGCAACCCAGAAGACAAAGATCAACGGATCAACCTTAATAATTGAGGACTAAATAGAAATCAATCAAATTTTTAATCCAAACTTAACAAAGTATTTTAAAAACTCAATGTTGAAAACTAGGATTTAACCAAACAAGCTAGACAAGATTGGACAACATGACAGCACAAGACAAATGTCCAAATGGCTGATGTGACATAATTTGAAACAAATGGATTTTGATAAAATGGTAAAGAAGCCTTTAAAAAAATTGAGTAGAATAATAGTTTTAACATGAGCTAATGATGTGATCCATGTTATGTTTCAAAGACTCAAAGGCAAAATGGTTTGACACATTTTGGGCAACGTAACACTACCCTTTGCAACTCAAATGACACAAACACACAAACAAGTTTAGAAAAAAATTTAAGGCACAAGTGTGGTGTAAAATGGCCAACATAATGCCTCTGTAGATAAAGTAGTCACATATAAATAAATTGGTTTTGACATGGTTATAAACAAACAATTAGGTTTTAGTCTCAAAACATACCAAGCAAAAATGACCAAAATATGCTAAGTATAATCATCTAAATCCTAGAAAGCATATGAAAATGTGGGATTGACTAAAACTAAATGGTTTTCAATTATTCTAGATGGATCAATCAGATAATGAATTTCACATCACGTTACAAAAACAACACACATAATTGGGTATTTGTGGCACTTAGCTTGTTACAAAAAGGTCTTGTCCTTTTTCTAACCACTACATCCATCACTTGCTTAGTATAGTGTGATGTCCAAAGTGTATATACATCATATGTGTAAATACAACACTAGAAGGCAGTTTAACCACTCAAACCTATTATCTTAGTGGGATTAATGAAGTCAGTGCCTAGAGATGAAACATTGGGTCAAAGATTCCATATAGAAATTGTGGGAGGTGATGAAGTCCGTATTGCAATCCAATTTTGTATAAAAATAAATGACTAATAGAAATAATTTTGGGTCATTTTCAAGATCACCCAAACTATTGCAGTTTTTTGGGGAGTGTTTTAGATGACATTCTTTCTATGCATGTTTGAAATAAAAATGGTGATTTGATTCAAAAATTTACCTAAATGGGATGGATGGAAGAGCATACACACAATGTCCCTATTTTTTCCAATCAAAAACTAATTTAATAAATTATTGAATACAAAACTTAGATAAATGAGTTCTATTTTAAACACCAAATGAAACATTAGGTGGTGTTATTTTGACCCCTTGGTCTTAAGTTATAACTTTGAAAGCACAATTATCAAACCATCCACTTAAGAATCTAAATTTTTCATTAAGCCCCAGAAAAAGGTTCCTAATTCATTTTAAACATTCAAAAGGTGTCTAAAGATCATGATTTAGCACTCTTTTCAACCGGTGATAGTTATGCTAACCATCAATGGTTATATGTCTACCTGAAGGCATCACCCCAAAAGAATATATGTTAGATTAGAAAAATTTAAAGATATTTTTAAAAAATTGCAAAAATTTTATGTAACTTGAAGCTAAACTAATATTATATTCTAAAAATTTAGGAGAAAACACATGGTTTTTAAAAAAAAATCATGAAAAATAAAGTTTGTATAACCTAAAACCAAGCATTTTAATATGGCCTATTAGCTCTAGGGTATGTGTTTTTTTTTTTAAAAAATAGTGATTATCGATGGTTATACTTGACTGTCGATAATTAAAAATAACTGTCATTGGTTACATTTACTGTCAATGTTTGTACTAATCATCGGTGGTTGATTGTGTAAACCCATGAAGATAAAAATTTGACTAAACCAAATTATAAAATCACTTACAAAGAGTTTTAAGCATCCAAATTGAAATTTTAAAGTTACCTCATGCTCTCCTTCATATGTGGGATGCATCTTGTCCCACCAAGCATGCTATTATGTGAAATAATAATTTGACTCAAGAGAGGATGGTTAGTATTGTGTTAGTCTCAAAATGAAATAAACACACTAGCATAAAATATCTAGGCCTAGTTACTAGGGGGAGATTAGTTAACCAAACAAAACTAAAACATGAGAGAAATACCTTCCTTCAGCTTCCTTGGATGCTCCAAAATTCTTGTTGTAGTGGCTTGCTTGGTTTGTGCTCATAAAGTCTGCATCAATGAAGTGTGGCTAGCTCCATCTCTCCTTGGCACCATATTTGTCTTTGGCTTGGCTTAATATTTGGGAATTATAACACTAATTTGTATGAAGCTTTGGAATAAATTCAACATTATAACTTTGGCATATGAGAGCTCAAATTTTAATAGGTAAAGCCTCCTATTTATATATTCTTAAAATGGTTTAGAATCAACTTGAACCATCCATCTCAAGATGGAGATGTGTGGCTAAGGACTAATATAATTATGTAATTAAAATTCATAAATAGGCTCATAAATATTTGGGATAGAAGGGCATTAATTAGGCATGGAGGGTCTTAATGAGGTGTGGGAGGGGTTAACCTTGATATTTCATGCATTTATGGTCTAGGGATGTCTTCCAAAAAATGATTTAATTTAATGTAGTTAATAAAAATCAATTTATAATAAATATTTATTGAACAAGTTCTATGGAAAATTAACTAAGGCTTTTGATTTGAATTAATTATATTTAGTCATGATTAGTCACTTTGGTGCAAAACCTTGGTAATTTGTGTACAAATTAATCAAATTGGTCAAAATATTATATTATTGACTAGAAATTTGGTTAGATTAGAATTAGGATGCGATGTCTGATGTGTTGGAACCATTATCCCATTTAGGATGTTACCAACACCAAATAACAAAATAACATGTCTCATGTAAGAAAATTTATAGAAAAGAGTAATCCAAAGCACGTAAGTGTAAAAATGTCATTTTGAATCGAAATGATCTGATTAAAGTTAGCTACTTCATTAATTACATTGCTCCATTTAATGATACTTTGGGAAAAGTAGGTACTTTAATATATCAATTTCAACTCATTTAATGTGTTTTAGTGATTTTAGGCCAAAGTGTGCATTTTGGTGGAAATTGGTCAAAAGGCCTAGTTGGAGGTTATCGATGGCTAGTTTTAAGTGTCTACAATTTTCACACCATCCATTATCCAATAATAGGACCCACAGACAAAGATTATTATTGGATTTATAGTGATGACTTGGATAATTATTACCAAAGAAAAAAGTATCCCATCCCTAATTAGATAATAGATAATCAAGCTTATCAAGGTAGAGGCCTAGGGAAAATAAGCAAGGCACTCTTGAGGCCATAACTATGACCAAACACAAAACAACTTATATTTTTAGATTTTAGTCACATAGGGGTGACCCAAATTATTTTATCCATGTTTCTACACCAAAAACTAGAGATGATCATTATAATAATGATGTAGAGTATGATTATAGTGTATATAAGGATTTATCCAATACCAACCAATTTAATCCTCAATTCATATGTACCATTATACTTATCATTCATCATTCCCCACTTTTCCTTTATCACCCTCAACACATCAATTAGGACCAATAATATTCCACATTATCACTCGATGAGTTTGAAATGATGAGGCCATTTGTTACTTTTTAGACCTAATAGACCATATTCCTCTATCATAATTAAGGGTTTTGTATCAGTTTTTATCTTGATGCCTACTTAGTGGAGTGAATGAACTTCTTTATCGAAAAGCATAAACAAAATCAAATAGTAAGGCCCTGAAGTGTAAATCTCTTTGAGGCACTTTTAGACTAGGTAAATAATAAAGGAAAAGGCCAATTTCTCAGTGAAAACTTATTTTAGGCACCATTAGATGGGGATGTTCACCCTAAATTGAATGAATCTCATGATTCCACTAATGACACAATCATATTTGGGTCTCAAATAAGTGAATAATAAAAGTGGGCCTTTAATTAGATTATCCAAGAAGTTCTAGAATTATATTTTACATGGCCCTTACCACCATTCAGTGATTTAGACTCATCTTATATGGGTGAAGTTGATGAACTAGTTTGACTAGAAGACTTTAATATTAGCAATAAATTTAATTATTTGCTAACTCTTTTGGAAGATGGTTCTACACTCCTTGTGGATGACACTTTTGAAGTCAAAATGGGAACACCAGATGATCCAAAATGGATAAAGCTAGGCACATCCCTCATTGAGGAGGAATGTGATGTCCTTATTTCTCTCTTGAGAAATTTCATTGATATCTTTTCATGGGCCTATTATTATATGTTAGGACTAGATCCTTATTTGGTTGTACATCATCTTTTATTAAATTTTACATCATCTTTTATTAAAGATTGATTCGAAGCCAATTAAACAAAATCCAAAGAAAATGCATCCTCATATTTCCATATTAGTCAATAAATAACTATAAAAACTCCTATAGGTGGGATGCATTCATCACATTAACCATTGGGAGTGGATCTCCAATATTGTGTTAATTAACAAGAAGCAAAAAGGTATTATATTATATACCAATCTATGTGAAATCAACAAGGTTTGCCCAAAATATGACTTTCCACTACCAAATATTGACATGATTATGTGTTCTCTTATGAATTGGTTTTTGGGTGCAATCAGATAAATATCACACCATAAGACCAAAACAAGCCAACAATCACCACTACCTAAGGAATGTTTGGCTACTAGGTGATGCCTTTTGGCCATCAGGTGATGCCTTTTGGCCTTAAGAATGTTTTTACCACATGCTAACATGAAATGAATATCATTTTTAATGAAATGATACATGATATTATTAAAGAGTATGTTGATGATATCCTAGGAAAATCCCAGACTAGAGTGGGATATACAGAGTTATTATGTAGAATATTTGAACATCTCTATGAGTATAAATTAAGGCTTAACCCTAAAAATTGCATCTTTAGCATCACTTCAATAAAATTTATAGGCTTCATTATATCTTGCAAGGGCATTTAAGTCAATCCAGCCAAGGATAACATCACTATCAAAATGTGACATCTATCTAGTTTGAAGAAGTTCTTTAGTTTGTAGGGAAACATATAGTTTATCAGTCACTTCATTTCCCAATTGGATAACAAATGCCGTCTATTTAACCATTTACTAAATAAGGGAATCAAATTTTCATAGGATGTCAATTAAATAAATCCTTTGACCATTTGAAATAAACTTGGATAATCCACCTATTTATTTATTTTTATTTGAGAAGTCCATATATATTAATATAAAATAAGATATTTTAAAATGCTAATCATACAAAAAAAAGGGTGGAAAAGTTACACCCCATGACCAAAGTCACATTAAGGGTTAAAGAAAACCCCTTAAGAAAATTAAAAATAAGGGTCGCTAAGTGACCACACCAAAAAATTACATCACATTAATTTCCAAAAAAGCAAAGAAACTAAAGTATGAATAACATTAGTGATAAAATTTTAGCATCATCAAACATGGATGTTGAGGGAGGTATAGGAGATGGTGAACTTGGAGGATTATCACCCCAAACTCCTATGGAAGGAAGATATTCATTACTAGGTAAGGGTTCCTAACTCGTATTTTGTTACTCTTCCAAAGTCTCATTTTGATTTATTTCAATGGAAATAACCATATTTAGTCATTGGAATTTTCCTTGAGGAGGTAGACCCCAACATCTATTATCACCATCATGAGGTGGGGTGTATATCCACAACCCCAATAATGATGGGGTTCATCAATCCATTTCATTTGATAATGTCAATTTGTCCAAAAGGATCTATATTTTGAAGTCATTAAATTATATGATGATCATTTTCATGATGATAAGCTTGTTGAGAGTTTTCCAATGCATTTAAATGTTTAAAAAATGGAGTCTTTATGCACTAAATATCACATGTTGAAGATTGAATAGTGAAGAAACATGATTTGGATAGAACCCCTAATAGGACAATGACAAGTGGCAAATGGTGAGTGGACTACATGGTGGGTTCTCAAGCCACCATACGGCTTGAAACCACATTATTCCTCCATAAGCTAAAAAACATTTGTAAACATGAGTCCAAGTTTAAATACAAACTTGAGCTAGTTATGAAGTCAAGTTTCAATGCAGACCTGAGTTAGGATAGAGAGCCCCACTTCCAACTGGGATCAAGTTGGGATGATGATTGAGTTGAGATGCTAGTCCAAGTTGGAGGTGAGTCAAGATGGAGACCTAAGTTGGGGTGGAGAGCCCAATAGAGCTAATTTGGGATGTCAACCTGGATAGGGATCTAAATCAACACATGAATCAAGTTTTAAATTTACCTTGGATGAATGTGAGTCAGATGGTAATCTAGATTGATGGATCCTAAGAATGGAACCCAAGTATGACTACCACATG
>JARHVA010005907.1:47500-160000 GCA_037957365.1 Torreya grandis | reverse complement strand
AAGAGACCACTTCATATAAGATTAGGATATGGAGGTAATGAACAATATTACCAAGAAGATGAGTTAAAGGATTACTCAGGTATCAATATAGAACATCCTTAAGAGCTGGAATAAGTACTCTTTGAAGATGTGATAGTTATATTGGATGAAGAATATTCAAATGATTCATCAAGGTAAGCAAATAATGAATACTCAAATGTATTTTTTGATTATGGATAAGAGAGTCCTAAAAGGAAATTTAAGAAAACTATCAAAATGAGGTTGCCTAAGGAAGAAATGAAGTTAGGATTTTACTTTAATTCTAAGGGGCAAATGTTGAAGGAAGATAAGTAAAACCATCTACAACCTTAGGTAAAGGTTGTAACTACATATTTAGTCAAGAAAAATATATATCCTCCTCAAATAGTATCCAGTCAATCAAAACCTGAGACAACATCAACAAGGGAGACAATAGTCAATAAGAAGCTGACAATTCAAAGATTCTCACCCTAGAAATGTAAGCAAAATTTCTTCAAAAGAATAATTGTTAAGCATTCTAAGATAGATGTTATTTTTGATAAAAATTATCAAAAGAATTTGATATCTAAAGATGTTGTAGAAACTCTAGGTTTAGAAACTAAGCCACATTTCTAAGCCTATTCTCTAGACAAGATAAATAATGGTAATGGTGTACATGAAAGTAAAACCTATAAATTAGGGTTTGTGATTACCTCCCACTTTGTAGATGAAGTTGAATTAGATGTGGTTCCACATTAGTTTAGTAGCATTATCCTAGGTAAACCATATTTGTCTCTGATAAAGGCAACATTTTCCAAGAAAAAAATCAGTATAGCGTTGTAAAAGACATGATATAATATATCATATGAACACATCAAGAATAACAATTGTAGGTAAAATGGTACCTTCATTTTTATTTTACTCATCTATGTTTTAGATAGGAACACTAAAAGGTAATAGAAATATGTCATCATGAGAAGCATAAAAAAAAATCAAAATATAGAAAGTATATTTTATTCTATATGTCTTAGAGTGTGAAAACATGCATATAAATTTGTCTTATAAACCTAAATATAGGCATTATGCATAAAACCCAATATGGGAAATGTTTTGAATTATTATTGTGTTTGTAAAAACCCAAAAAGGTCAATGTTTATAAACTATGTTGTTAGGTAAAACCCTAAAATGGAAATTATAAAATGGTGATTGTTATAACACCAGTGATAGGCAAGAATTTTAGATCTAAAGACCCATCAAATTATATCCAAAATAGATTTCCATTTAAGAGATCATATGAGTTAGAGCCAAGAGCTACAACCATCAAAATATCCTCATATGGAGTATCAGGTCTAGTGCTAGCTTTTTTAGGACAGAAAGGTTTCTTAGTGGGGAGGATTGATCCAAAAGGATCTATATTTTGAAGTGGTTAAGTTAAAATATGATCGTTATCATGATGGCAAGCTCATCAAGATTTTTCTAGTGCATTTCATAATTTATAAAATGGAGTCTGTATGTAATAATATTACATGTTAAAGACTAAATAAGGAAAAATCATGATTTGGATAGAACCTTCAATAAGATAATGATAAGTTTAAAATGATGAGTGGACCACATGGTGGTTCTTCAATCCACCATATGGCTTGCCACCACATTATTCCTCCATAATCTAAAAAGAAATTTCAACCTAAATCCAAGTTAGAATATAGACCCGAGTTAGTTACCAAGTCAAGTTGTAATGTAAGTATGAGTTGGGATAGAGATCCCAACTTCCAACCAAGATTGATTTGGGATTATGATCAAGTTAAGATGCTAATCTAAGTTGGAGGTGAGTAAGGATGGAGACGCGAGTTGGGTAGAGAGCCTAATAGATCTGAGTTGAAACATCAACCCAGTTGGGGATCTGAATCAACACATGGATGGGGTTATAAATTTACTCTATATGAACATAAGCTATATGGTAATATAGATTGATGGATCCCAAGCATGGAACCTAAGCATGATTACCACATGATTTGCATAGGTTCTACCAAAACTTCCATATGCATCCAAAAATTTCCACATTAATGTCACGTTTGGATGTGACATCATAACCAACTTATCTCATGGACAAGACATCACCCAAGCCAAAGTTTGTAAAGACATGAAGTGAGAAACATGACCAAATCCACAAACGTATCATGAAGGATAAGGATAAATAAAGCCTTCGTAATTTTGAGAACCCTTGAATGTGTGATAAAATGATTTTCATAAGCATCCATGGGATTCAAACCATTATTAATATGGTAAAATATAATGAACCCACCAATCAACCTATGCACCCCAACACTATATAAAGTGCTCAATATGGTATTTGAGGACAAAAGTTTGAAGGATTTCAAAGCGTGGAGTTAAGGGATTCAAACCTTTGACATTCAAGTAAAATTTAAAGTACCCAACCACTATACCATGTGGGATATAATTAATATGAAATGATTTATGTTGTATTTTAAATATAATATAGAAGCTAAGAAAACATTGTAAAAGCTAAGAGCTAAAAACTTGGATGACTTGCAGAGCGAGTAAGAGGCAAGATCAAGAAATTTTTTGAAAAGAGACTAGCAATATTTTTGACTAAAGAATAACTTTGTAGTTGTTTACTTTTCATTTTAGAAACATTTATAATTACGTTTTGAATTTTTTTCCTAATAAATATATTAGCTGTTATAGGACCCAGAGATGTAGGCCATAGTGTCGAACTCCGTTATTAATTGGGTGTTGAATTTCTTGATTTACTTTAGTAGATTATTGTTACAATTTAATTAGTAATTCAATTATACTTTTATTTCATAAGTTATTGTAAAATAAAAACTATATTATACAAGCATGATATTTATTATGTTTACAGATCATCAATCTAGGGATGATGTTTGAAGGCTGTATGCAATAGGAGAAAGAGATATTTGGCAAATGGTTCCTTCTATCACAGTTCTCACATGAATTCAAAATCACACTTTCAAAAATCAAATCACTAATGCATGAAATTAAACCAGACTTGTAAGAAAGTAAATTACTAAATTTAAAATAAATGTTAAATAAATGAAACGCATGCAAGTGCACACAAACTATACAAAGAATAAATGTTTACATCAATAACAAAATAAAATAATAATTCTTATGAAAGTGATAATTATAAAAGAAAAAAAAAAATACATTGATCCATCTTCATTGGAATGAGTGGCCATCTCATTCTTCGAAAGAGGATTTATTCAGAATATAAGTTTCAAATGGACTGATCAGAATAAAAGAAATAAAAGTATATTGATTGATTTCATTCAGGTGTGGAAGGTTGCATTTATAATTTCATGCTTCTAACTAACACCATATTTAGGAGTAAAAATATTGGTATCCTATTTTATCTCAATCTCCATAAAATATGGAGAGAGATATTTATTTTAATAATGAAATCTATTACAACATCTATAATGGAAAGTCTATATATATAAATATATATACATAAGGAATCCAAATGAAAAATATTATTTTTGATAGATGGAATATTAGAATACATTTATAAATACTTTCCAAACAAGTCTATAGCAGTTATGTTGAAGTCTATAGCAAACCTACTAAAAATCATAGCTAACAGATGTATTTTGTAGCTAGTCTAATGTAATCCATAACTAGTCTAATGTAATCCATAACTGGTCTAATGTAATCTGTAGCTAATCTATATCTGGTCAAATGCAATTTTTAGTTATTGTGGGAGTCTATAGCAACCTTGTAGGATTTTTTAGTAGGCTTGTGGGAGTTTGTAACTTGACCATAATGATGTACCCATTGTAGACTCTGACACTACTCTAACCTTATTCTTGAATGGTTAATATTCATAATTTGAATCATTATTATATTAATATGAATTATGTATGCACTCATTGACATATTTTTTCCAATAATCATTACTAATAGCTAATAAATAGATAAAAATGAATTCTAAAGACATAACCATAATTTATACTTTTTATATTATTCTAAATAAACCATAAGTTTAGAGACTACATTTAGATCCACTTCCAATGAAAGAAAAATGATGTTATTTTATAAATATAATGATCCATATTATGGTATCATCTTCCCCACACTTAATCTCATGCATGTCCTCTTGAATGCCACTATTTAAATCATCATAATACATATGCATGGGTTAGATTTAGTTTCATACTTCAAATGGGATTCCTAAATGGTTTTCATTTGTACAAGTATAATGAAATTTATCTTTAAAATTATCAAACAAAGGTGGCCAATGAAAATGGATGTTTAAGGATAGGTTTTTTTTTGGATATTTTTCTTACTATCCTTAAATTCCTTTTTATCCTTTTGACACCAGTTCTTGTGTGGAATTCCCATGATGCTCTCTTCATATTTTATTATTTATTTCTATTTTTTTCTTATATTAAATGAGGTGAGAGTAGGTTATTGTGTTGATAATTTCCTAATGCATCTACACATATTTATTTTTCCCACAAAGAAGCTTTTGACTTCAAAAAAACTTGTTCCTTTCAAAACTATGTACCATGATCAAGATCAAACTATATTTTAATTAACTTTTTTTTTTGGGAAATCCCAATTCCTATATATTCAAATATATTATCCTTCCCCATACTTAATCTCATGCATGTTCTCATGCATGCCAAATGAATGAAGTAGGATGAGATTACACAGATTAGATGGAAGGTTGTCCATTTCCCTAGAACAAAGCTATTTGTAAGAATGGATATTCATGTAATACAAAACTTATAAGTAAATTTAAATGTAAAATATTAATTTAAAATACCTTGGCATATTTCTATAATTTTTTGATGCTTTCATGGTAGCCAAAGTAATAATGGTTGAAAAAAGTGTGGATACAAGTACAGTCTTGCTATGATAAAAAGAAACACAAGCACAAACATAAGAAACTAAGTAAAAAGATAAATCAACTATTTCATTTCACAAATAGATAGTAAACTATTTTATTTTATTTTTTCCCTTGACTAGATAGTAAACTAGTTTTCTAATCAATGCTCTTTATTTTAACAGTTGGTTTGTCAGCAAGTATGTTTTCAAACCAAGACTACCAATAATGCCTGAAGGTTTTCATTATTTTTTTTCTTTTCTTTGAAACTGATGACATGGAAAAGGTTAGACATAGACTCTATACATCATCATATAGCTTGGAAAAATGGCATGGAATTTATTGTATGTTGACATTTCTTTAGAATTAGTCTATAGAGTGATGACCAATAACTATTCATAGACACTTATTGATTCTATTGTATTCTATTATCAAAGGTAAATTATTATTATATACCAACTACTTGTTGAAAGCGTGGGTAGAAATTTTCATCTCCAGAATGACTTGTTAGAGGTACAATCCATTGAGAGGGGGGGTTAATGAATGATGGAAAACAATCTAATTCAATTTCCAAACCCTTGAAAATACTTAAGCATTCAACATAAGAATTTATGAAGCATACAGATCATTCATAGAAGTGAACAATAAACATAATTGAAAATCATATACACAATACAAGATCTATGTGGGAAACCCTCTCGTGAAATAAAACCCACTCTCAAGCCTAAATAGACATGGAATACTATCCTATAAGATAATCATAAATAAGAGACTAATCAAGTCCTTATGATCAAGAACCTTCAGTCAAGTCCTTCTAACCTACAACCTTGATCAAGTTCTTCTGATCAAAGGTCTTTAGTGAAACCCTGTTTCATAAGGAGAAACTACCCCTAAAGAAGATTAAGTCCTTTAGACCCTCCTTAAGAATAACACTTCCACCTTAGAACTGATGTCTTCAATACCTTATGATGGAACTCTTGATTAGCTAACCCCTACATAAAATCTCTCACACAAATAATCCTCTCACATAGGCATGTCATAAAATCTTTCCTTCTTCACTCAAACTATCCTCATTACCACACTCACACTTCTTCACATATCCACAAATTAAAAGAGCACTATCTTAACATTAAGAACATGAACCACATGTCATACACATATTCAACCAAGTTTTATGCTTATTAACTCCACCAATAGGCACACTACCTATCCTTCACTCCTCAACCCACACACATAAGCCTCTCACAAATCTCTCGAAGTCTCTCACATACAAGTCTACAACCCAACACATTTGGTTGCACTATATATATATCAATAATGAATTATCAACTTCATTAATAATCCTTGTCAGTCAAAATACTTGTCTTCACCCTTAAGTCATCTCACATAGGTCACACATAAGCACAATCCCCTTTCAAAATAGGAATAAGTAACTTTTAGGTCCTATAGAGATCCACTTAGCTCTTTGACACTTTTCTAAGAATAATAAGAACCTAGAACCACTTAAAAACACATAGTTCCACTCCTTATGTCCCTTAGGAAATTGTAAAAATATCATAGTCATCTTAGCTTACCTCTATTTATGCTCAAACAACTTAAACAGATACCTTATACATAAGAACACACTTACTAAACATACAATCAACTTCTAAGGCATTGTTCATACTCAAGATAGATTAATCACACTTATTAAATGCTCAAAGATTAATCCCAAGGAGTCTATAATGCTCTCCAATAGCCAATTAATCATGAAACATCGAAACAACATCTAAGGAGCTCAAATACTCTTCTCGAGTCACTTGGAGAATAAGCATGAAACTGAAATCAATTTTAAAGATTAGTATATTTGGCTAAACACACTTTCAGATCTTCAAATTATTATTTATATATATGTCTTGGAGTCTTCTACATAATTATTTTTTACTACATGAACAAATTTGTCTTAGATCAAAATTTATAGCCTAAAACCTAAACACTAGTTTTTCCCTATGTTAAATTCAAATATTTGAATAAAAATAGTCATAGTTAAACCTCAAAAACTTTGATCGCATCTCATGTCCTCTCAAATTTAGATTAAATACTCTCCATCAATATTTTTTGATCTTTAACACATAGGTGCCAAAGTACAAACACTAAATCTCAATCATGTTGACCTCATCTCATGTAATCTAATAATGTTGACTCTACACACTCTATAAATCTTTGTAAATCAATCTAGTCTTTAATGATCAATATTGATTATTTGATCAATTTGTATGGATGTCTACTCACTATTAGATCCTTATCATGTACTTTCCTCATTTTTTAACCATTGTCTATCTATCCTCATCTCACTACTTCCTAACTTCTTGGAGCAATGTCTATCATAGATGTTTCTCAAGATTTAACAGTTTAAAAAATGACTTAAGTATTGGGACCCTTTTAATATTTCGAAGTAGCCATTTTTTATCCTTAATAACTACTTCTGTGCTTCGATGTAGGATCTAAAATTTGGACTAGATGATATCCTCACATAGTAAAATCTAACCATGTGACACAATGCTCCCAAAACTATCATGCATGTGAGATTATCACCATTAAAATTCCTTCTCAAAATTTTTTATCATAGAACCAACCATGCTAAAACCATCCTAAGAGGCTAGCTTTACTCAAGCATAAATTTTGTTGTGCTTTAGTGCATGATTTAAAATTTATCAAAAATTAACTATGATAAAAAATAAACACACCCATATGATCATATTTTATTAATACCTTCACACATGTAAGATATAACACCATAAAAATTCTCACTCAGCTCTTTCTACCATATTGAAAAATTGGCTATGGGAACACACTTTCAAAATGCTTGGGAGCCTAACTTTGCACATGAATATCTATTGATGCACTACATTTCACGATCTAAAAAATAGCACAAATAAATTATGTCCAAAACTGAATAAACCCATATTATCATCTTATCTTGAAATTTCCATGCATGTGACATCTTCCACCATCAAACTACTTACTCAACTCTATCTGGCCATATTGCAAATTTGGTTAAGTATGGGAAAATAGTGAATTCTATCTTAGAATCCAAATTTTCACCCTCATATATTTGACCATGCTTTGATGTATGACTTTAAATATTGTGCATAACAACTAGGGACTAATGTGATCACAACCATATGACCATCTCCTCTTGACACATTCCCATATGGCAATGGTGATGTCAGTAAACTGTTTACATATTTTTTTGCCACTAGACACAAACTATCTAGATGAAAACTATGGACTACCAGATGAATTTAAATTATCCACACAAGTTATCAAATCATATATAATAACTTATATGACCCCTTTTACATTCTCAATCCTCCATCCTCATCCCTAAACATATCTAAACATGTCAGCACTGAAGATCAATCAATCATACTTCAAGCATACAAGAAAAACAACATTGCACATTTTGTCCTTGTCACATATACTCTCAAGTCTCTTCATCCACTCATCATGACATCATTATGATAACTCTCAAATAATATCCACCTTTGTCATTATTTTCAACATCATATATAGCAATATGTAACTCACCTTATCTTTCTTCAAGAACTCCCACAATAGAAACTATATCCCCCTTCAAAACAATAACAAAGTGGACAAAAATTGATAATGAGGACCTAAAAATACCATAAATAATAAATTACAATCTTAGAAAGATGATACAAATTACCCCTTACCTTGATCATACCTTTATTGCCTTGACAAACTTCCTCTTGCTCTATGTCAAAACTCTTCTTCACAAGCATAAAAACTAATGAATATAGAACACATAAAACACTAAAATCTAATGAAACTCACAAATAAATATCTTATAGGTACTTCCCCTAAGATTTATGATCCATTGCACCATTTGAGCATCTTCAAATCTCCACACATCATGAATAATTACCACATTGACTTACTAGCCTTCTTTCTTAAGACACTTTCATGATGACCAAAAAAGCACCATACCACTCATCAATCAGGAAATATTTTAAAAAAAAACTTGAGAACTCACTTTGAAATAATTGTGCTTTATTATTTTGGATAAACTAAAAAAATCACTCTTTTTCTTAATAGGCTTGTCTAGTCCTCTTGTAGCCCTACCTGAATGTTTTAGATCCTACAACTCTTAGTAGAAACACATTCTAAACCTTAAAATTCATATTTGGAACACCTTTCATATGTCCCTTATGTACACCAATTTTAATCACCAAGATCATTATCATTAACATACTTCCTTCACAAACCTACTAGCCAATTAACCCTCCATTTTGACATAAACAAGAATAACTTGAGAACCATAAAACTTAAATATCTGTGAAGCTTTATTTGACCATGAATTTGTCCCATTAAATAATTTAGGAAGCCTTAGACCTCAACTCATAAGGTATACCACTTTTATAGCAAAGCCCAAAACCCTAAAATTTTAAAACAAATAAAGTCAACACAACACCTTCTAGTCAATGTCCACCTCTGAAACTTATTATACACCTAGAGAAAACCATTACATACTTAACTAATTATATTTTATCTTTCAAACCATTGGTAACCTTGACATATTATAGCCCATTTTATGACTTTCAAGTTCCTAAGCAAAAACTAAGAAACTAGAGAGCAAACAAAAATCTCTAAATATAGTTAAACATACCTTAAAATCACAAAGCCACATAGAACATGATATAATAAGGTCAATATAAATTTATATTTATAAATATTACCTTGAAAAATAAAAAATTGACCTTTACCATTTGGGAACCTTCAATCTGACCCTACAAACTATTCCAACTAAAAAACACCATAGCAACATGTGCTTGTCCACTTTGAAAGTATTCTCTTAAGAAGAATAGATATATACACCCTTTATACCTCAATTCTGTAAAACAAATAAAAATCCTCATATTCCTCTTCCTCTTTATTTAGATGATACTTATAGTTCTTCTTATTTAGCTTTAGAGAAACAACTTCCTCAACTACTAAAACACTCACCTTTTCTTCTATGATTGGATTATCAATTCATGGAGATAACATATATTCATGGCATAAATCTTAAAATTAATAATATTATTTGAATTTTTTATCCTCATTACTATGCACTTGTTCAATGACAATAGGATGTTCACTTGGATCCATACATACCTCAAAACTAGCTTTAACTAGTACGTAGATCTTCTTCTTGAGCAGAGTCTCTTCATTATCAACATGAGAAGATAATGAGACCTATTGGGACTCATCAAATTTATAATTGTTATTCACCATATAAGATATATTACTTGGACTTGTAGTATCATCATGACTCATACTTACCACCTTTGGTTTCCATGTATTAACTTGTCTTCTTTCTTGCACTCTAGGACCCTGATAAAACTTATTCTATCTTGTAGGAATTTTCTTGTAGAATATATCAATATGACCTTTCCATTCACAATTGAAACACACCATAATTTTTGAAAAAATATCCTTCTACCTTTCTAGATTTGGATAATATCTTGTAATGTGTCCTAGTTCATAACAACTATAGCACTCAATATCTCTTGAAGGAAACTCAACTTGTCTTACCTTAAATAGATAAATTTTTTCAAAGTGTCCCACATCATGATATTTGAGACACTAAAACTTGATTACACCTTTTTAATTATGACCCCCATAATATTTCGAAGCAAATTCATTCTTAACAGGTCCTTTAGATTCTCTAGCTCTATGCCCAAACTAGTTACAAGTACAGTAGTAACCATTAAAATTTACATACATCATGGAACTTGGTTGTCTAATCTATTTTAGATTAATTTTTCCAGTATCTTCATTCCTTGTCTAATGATTTGTCTTCAATGTCTGATTTTCCATGTTCACATTAGTCTTCATCCTATATTGAGTTGCAGTCTCTTGTTCTTTTCTTTATCTAAGACTATTCTTATCACTTACATGCTTTCGATCATTCAGAATGTTTTCTAGATCAATTGAGCTCTTTTCAAATCTCAAAAATGGTATAAACTTACTATATACCTTCTCTAACTCAAATATAAATGACTTATTTTCAATTGCATACCTAGAACATTCATCTTCATTAGATTTTAAGCTTGTAGACATAATTTCTAATTGACAACTGAGATGTTTAACAATATTTTCATGATCCTTAGCATCTTCATCCATTATTTCCTCAAACACACTGAATTGATCCTCAAATTCTTTGAGTTTAGATTTAATTTTCTTATTGATCTTCTTCTCAATCTTCAATTCTTCATGAGCACTAGTCAATATAGTCTCATAGTCCACTTCATCTTCATCATCATCTAAATCAATCCAAGTAGACACCTTCTAATTTGATCAACTTCCTCCCTAATCCATGAAAATAGCTTCATCTTTATTAGAACCATCATCTTCATGATTATATTATGAGTCAGGGTCTTCACTTTCATTTGATGAGATATAATCTTCTTTGTTGTATAAACTCTTCTTATCCTTGAAGTTCTTCTTATTATCAAACCTTATAAATACCTATTGCTTTAATCAGACCTAAAATATCTCTTTTCATCATTATGACCTTGATCATGCTCTTCATTATCATCCTTCCTATAGTTATGAGGACACTTATTATAAATAAAATATATCTCACCACAATTGAAGCATTTGAGGGGTAGCTTATCTTTATACTTTCATAAGCCTTTTATCATGTCCCTTAAAATCAAATCAATTAGCTCATCCTCATCTATATCGGGAATGCCATCCTCCTTAAGTTTCTTACCTTGGAACTTCTTCTTTTTCTACATTTTAGTCTTCAAATTTGATTTCTTATTTGGTGGTATATCATCATTATTATTCATCTCATAGGTATTAAGGGTGCCATGCAATTTACCCATCTTCAACTGAGTAAGGTCATGACTCTCTTCTATAGTATAAACCTTAGGATAAAACTTATGGGATAGAGACCTTAATACCTTTTGAGTAACATTAGCCTCATCAAGGTTTTCTCCAAGACCTCTAATGATGTTCATGATCTCATCATATTTCTAGAGAAAGGATGCTACAATATCTTCTTCATTCATCTTGAGACTTTTAAATTACATTATGTGAGTCTTCAACTTTTCCACCTCAACCTTTAAATCTATTTCAAAACTAGTCTTCAATTTATCCCATATTTATTTAGAAGATGTGTAATGAGTTAGTTTGGTGAACTCAATTTTTATAAGACCATAGGTGATGGACTTCATTGCTTAAGAGTTGTTCTCAAACAACTTCTTGATTAAAACACTATATGCATGAATAATAAGAGAAAAATAACCATCTAAAATAGATTGCCACACATCAAACCCTATGGACATAATGTATGTATTCATCCTAGCACTCCAAAACACATAATTGGATCCATTGAAAATTAGTGTTTGATTAGTAGAGAAACCACCTTGATTATTTTGACTAACCATTATACCTTGGATCACCTTCAAACTATTAAGATTTTACCAAGGGACCTCTCTCTGATACTAATCATTAGACATAAAATCCAATGAAAGAGGGAAGTGAATCAATGATGGTAGACAATCTAATTCAATTTCTAAACCCTTGTAAATACTTAAGCATTCAACACAAGCATTTAAGAAGCATACAGATCATTCATAATAGTGAACATTAAACATAATGAAAGATCATATACACAATACAGGATCTATATGGTAAATCCTCTTAGGGAATAAAACTAACTCTTAATCCTTCAAACACATGGACTACTATCCTATAATATGATCATAAATAAGATACTGATCAAGTCCTTTTGACCTTTGGTCAAGTCCTTATATCCTATAACCTTGATTAAGTCTTTTGATCAAATGTCTTTAATGAAACCCTATTTCATAAGGAACAACTACCCCTAAGGAAGATCAAGTCATTTAGACCCTCCTTAAGAAGAAAACTTACACCTTAGAACTATTATGTTTAACACCTAATGATGGACCTCTTGATTAATTGACCCCTACACAAACTCTCTCTCACAAATAGGCATCTCACATAGGCACACCACAAACTCTTTCCTTTTTCACTCAGACTGTCCTCATCTGCACACTCTCACCTCTTTGCATATGCATAAACTATAAGAGCACTATCTTGAAATTAGGAACATGACACATAGGTCATATACATAGTCAATGAACTTTTTTTCTCATTAATTCCTCCTATAGGAACACTACCTATCCTTCATTCCACAAACCACAGATATAAACCTCTCACAAATCTCTCCAAGTCTCTCACATGCAAAGTCTAGAACCCAACACATTTAGTTTCACTAGATATAGAGCAATCATGAATTATCAAGTCCATTAATAATCCTTGTCAGCCATAATAATGCCTTCACCCTTTTTAAAGGTCATATACATAGTCAATGAACTATTTTTCTCATTAATTCCTCCAATAGGAACACTACCTATCCTTCATTCCACAAACCATAGACATAAACCTCTCACAAATCTCTCCAAGTCTCTGACATGCAAAGTCTAGAACCCAACACATTTAATTTCACTAGATATAGAGCAATCATGAATTATCAAGTCCATTAATAATCCTTGTCAGCCATAATATATACATAGTCAATGAACTATTTTTCTCATTAATTCCTCCCATAGGAACACTACCTATCCTTCATTCCACAAACCACAGACATAAACCTCTCACAAATCTCTCCAAGTCTCTCACATGCAAAGTCTAGAACCCAACACATTTAGTTTCACTAGATATAGAGCAATCATGAATTATCAAGTCCATTAATAATCCTTGTCAACCATAATAATGCCTTCACCCTTTTTAAAGGTCATATACATAGTCAATGAACTATTTTTCTCATTAATTCCTCCAATAGGAACACTACCTATCCTTCATTCCACAAACCACAGACATAAACTTCTCACAAATCTCTCGAAGTCTCTCACATGCAAAGTCTAGAACCCAACACATTTAGTTTCACTAGATATAGAGCAATCATGAATTATCAAGTCCATTAATAATCCTTATCAGCCGTAATATATACATAGTCAATGAACTATTTTTCTCGTTAATTCCTCTAATAGGAACACTACCTATCCTTCATTCCACAAACCACAGACATAAACCTCTCACAAATCTCTCCAAATCTCTCACATGCAAAGTTTAGAACCCAACACATTTAGTTTCACTAGATATAGAGCAATCATGAATTATCAAGTCCATTAATAATCCTTGTCAGCCATAATAATGCCTTCACCCTTTTTTTTTTTTCCTCCAATCATGAATTAATATTGTCCATTAATCATCCTTGTCAGCCATAATAATGCCTTCACCCTACCCATAGGTCATATACATAGTTAATGAACTATTTTTATCATTAGTTCCTCCAATAGGAACACTACCTATCCTTCATTCCACAAACCATAGACATAAACCTCTCACAAATCTCTCCAAGTATCTCACATGCAAAGTCTAGAACCCAACACATTTAGTTTCACTAGATATAGAGCAATCATGAATTATCAAGTCCATTAATAATCCTTGTTAGCCATAATATATACATAGTCAATGAACTATTTTTCTCATTAATTCCTCCAATAGGAACACTACCTATCTTTCATTCCACAAACCACAAACATAAACCTCTCACAAATCTCTCCAAGTCTCTCACATGCAAAGTCTAGAACCCAACACATTTAGTTTCACTAGATATAGAGCAATCATGAATTATCAAGTCCATTAATAATCCTTGTCAACCATAATAATGCCTTCACCCTTTTTAAAGGTCATATACATAGTCAATGAACTATTTTTCTCATTAATTCCTCCAATAGGAACACTACCTATCCTTCATTCCACAAACCACAGACATAAACTTCTCACAAATCTCTCCAAGTCTCTCACATGCAAAGTCTAGAACCCAACACATTTAGTTTCACTAGATATAGAGCAATCATGAATTATCAAGTCCATTAATAATCCTTGTCAGCCATAATATATACATAGTCAATGAACTATTTTTCTCATTAATTCCTCTAATAGGAACACTACCTATCCTTCATTCCATAAACCACATACATAAACCTCTCACAAATCTCTCCAAGTCTCTCACATGCAAATTTTAGAACCCAACACATTTAGTTTCACTAGATATAGAGCAATCATGAATTATCAAGTCCATTAATAATCCTTGTCAGCCATAATAATGCCTTCACCCTTTTTTTTTTTCCTCCAATCATGAATTAATATTGTCCATTAATCATCCTTGTCAGCCATAATAATGCCTTCACCATACCCATAGGTCATATACATAGTTAATGAAATATTTTTCTCATTAGTTCCTCCAATAGGAACACTACCTATCCTTCATTCCACAAACCATAGACATAAACCTCTCACAAATCTCTCCAAGTATCTCACATGCAAAGTCTAGAACCCAACACATTTAGTTTCACTAGATATAGAGCAATCATGAATTATCAAGTCCATTAATAATCCTTGTTAGCCATAATATATACATAGTCAATGAAATATTTTTCTCATTAATTCCTCCAATAGGAACACTACCTATCTTTCATTCCACAAACCACAGACATAAACCTCTCACAAATCTCTCCAAGTCTCTCACATGCAAAGTCTAGAACCCAACACATTTAGTTTCACTAGATATAGAGAAATCATGAATTATCAAGTCCATTAATAATCCTTGTCAGCCATAATAATGCCTTCACCCTTTTTTTTTTTTTTTTAATATCAGATGGGTCACACTTAAGCACAATCCCCTTTCAGAATAGGCCTAAGTCACTTTTAAGTCATATGGAGACTCATTTAGCTCTTTGAAACTTCTCCAAGCATAATCTAAACACAAGAATACTTATAAACACATAGGTCCACTCCTTATGTCCCCTAGGACATCCTTAAAAGATCACAATCATCTTAGCTTACCTCTGCATAAGCTCAAACAACTTAAATAAAGACCTTATACATAAGAACATCATTATCAAACATACAGTCAAATTTTTAGGCATTGTTTGACCTCAAGATATGTTGATCATACTTCCAAAATACTAACATAGTAATCCCATAGAGTTTTCAACACTCCTCAATAGCTAATTCACCATGAAACATCGAAATACCATCTACATGAGCTCAAATACTCTTCTTAGGTCACTTGTAGAATAAGCATAAAACCATAGTAAAATTTAAATCTCAATATCTTTCTTTTCACACACTTTAAGATCTTCAAATCAATATTTAAGGATGTGCCTTGGACTCTTCTACATATATTATTTTTACTACATGAGAAAATTTATCATGTATCAAAAGTTATAGCCCAAAAACTAAACACTAGTTTTTCCTTGTGTTAAATTCAAATATTTGAATAGCAACGATCACAGTTAAACCTCAAAAACTTTGCTTGCATCTTATGTCCTCTCAGCTTAAAATAAAATGCGTTGCATCGATCTTTATCAATATTTAACATATAAGCACCAAATCACAAATATTAAATATTAGTCATGTTAACCTTATCTCGTGTAATCTCATAGTGTTGACTCCACACACTCCATCAATCTCTATGGATGAACCTTGTCTTTAAAAATTAACATTCATCATTTAATCAATTTATACAAATGCTTTATTATCATTAGATTTTTATCATATACCTTTTCTCATTATTTAGCCACTAGGTACCTATATTCATCTCATTTCTTCTTGACTTCTTTGAGCAACGTGCACCATTGATCTTAATTGAGCTTTAACACTTTAAAAAATGATGTATGGGGACCCTTTCAATATGCCTGAGAAGACATTTTTTATCCTTAATAACTTATTCTACACTTTGATGTAGGATCTCAAATTTGGACTAGATGATCTCCTCACATTGGATAATCCAACCATGTGACACACTATTCCTAAAATTCATGTGCTAGATTAATCTTTGGATTATGAGGGATAAGTCCCTAGATTTATATTTAAGTGACTATCACCTAATCTAATGATTTTTTATGAAAAATGTTATAATTTTTCATGAAATTGAAACTACACTAAAGAGGTGATACACCAAAACATATCCCATAGACTATCACACTCTTACTAAGCAACAAAGCTTTCCAAGACCAATTCGAGGCATTGAATGACTCTAACATAATTACTTCAATATGAAGGTAACATACACAATACAATCAACAAGATAACTGATCTATGGGTATATTACACACCATAGAGATAATTTATTTCTTGAAGAAGATTCTAGTATAATCAATACACTTCACATGACCTGTTAAAATCAGAACTCTTGCTTAAACATGAAGGAAAAAGGGAAGTAAGAATGATACTATCACTTAGCTCCACTACTCATCACTCACACACTTATAAAAAATGTTCATAACTCAAAATTAGAATTTTATTCAATGTTCAAAGACAAAATTTAATGTCATACTAGCAGGGCTTCACCATACTAGCTGTCGTCTCTCCTATAATGGCCAAAATGGCTCATATTTATAGAACTTGGAATAAGAAAGAGTAGAGAGAAGTTGAATAGGCACAAGGACAAGTGTCCAAAGGTGAAAATCAGTTACAATGCATAAAAATGAGGTGGAAAAGGAGTTATAAAACTGATTTTCACATGATCACATCCCAAACATAGCACCTTCCTCACATGTGTCATTGAAACTCCTCAATTATTCATCTTCATGTCATGATAATCCTTCTTGACAAGTGGAAAAAGGAAATAATTTTGTCATGAGATATCTTAGATAGTTATATATACATCCTAAAGACACTTCACAATTATCTTGGAGTATCTCAAACTGGCACTTCATTTGCAATCATCTTAAAAGTCTCCAACTTTAGCTTAACATACTTTTCACTATGTCACTTTAGAGACTGGATAAAGTGAGAGACCTAGCAAGGGAAATTTTGAGCATTTAAAATCTCTTTAAATGGTATATGGAGTTGTTTCAAATCCCAAGCTATCCTCCCAATTGATTGGTGTCCCATGATCATCCTTAGGACCTACAAAACACAGGAAATTGTCAAAGAAACTTGCTTTCTGCTTGACTTGTATGGATTCTACACAATCTATCTTGATGGATCTGATACTAATGAAGTTTTCAACAACTTATCTTTTAAAATCATGGTCAAATTCATCCATTTGAATGCACTTTTAGCTTCATTTCTTACACTGTGTCACAAGATAGGGTTTTAAGGGTTTATAGTGGTTAGGACTCTTAACATTTGTTCATAAAGAAAAAACATTTGAATCCTTTAAAAATAATACTAAAGGAATCTTATGGACCCTATTCATTATCCCTAAATACTTCAAGGTCACATTCATAAGGTCATATAAGTTTTGAGCTTTTCAAGATGACCATTTGAGTCATTTTCATTTAGTTTTTGAGGGTTTGTGTGTCTCAAGCCCAAATATGGTCCTTTTGTAATTATTTTTACCATATTAAATATCATAAACCTCTATTCTAACCCCATTTACCTATTAAAATCATTATAATTTCTCTCCAAGATTTAAAAATGAAAATGACTACCCCTTTAAAACTAGGTTCATACCTTGTCAATGGGTCTACTTGCACCTTTGAGCCAAGTGAATATTATTGAAACTTAACATGCAATAATATATGTTCAAAATATCATATTTATCCCCATTTATGTGATCCAAAACATTATAAGACTTGGTAAATTCTAGAACTTGAAATGACCCTTCATGCCTATTCCTTTCCTTATTGTGATGACTGCAAACCTTCTTGTGTAGAGTATCCTATTTTACCTCAAACCTTCTAGGTTTATTTTTCATGTCTCCCCATGTGTTTTACATCTATACAAATCCTAAACCTATATTTTAAACCCATTTACCTATTAAAAGCATTATAATGTCTCTCCAAGATCTAAAAATGAAAATGACTACCCCTTTAAAACTAGGTTCATACCTTGTCAATGGGTCTACCTGCACCTTTGAGCCAAGTGAATATTATTGACACTTAAAATGAAATAATAAATGTTAAAAACATCATATTTATCCCCATTTAGGTGATATAAAAAATTATAATTCTTGGTAAATTATAGCACTTGAAATGACCCTTCATGCCTATTGCTTTCCTTACTATGATGACTGCAAACCTTCTTGTGTAAGGTATCCTATTTTAGCTCAAACCTTATAGGTTTATTTTTCATGTCTCCCCATATTTTTTCCATCTATAAAAATCATCCTTTGATCTCCCTTTTCCTTTTGGGCACCTATTTCACCTATTTTCATGGACTTGTAGGGTCTAAGCAAGGAGAAAAGTGCACCTAGTCTGAGATAAAACAAGGGGAAAGTCCCCTATTAGACCTAAAAAAAGATTAATAGATTATCTTAATTAACCCCCAAAGGTATTTTGTACTAATTTTTATCCCTAACATTCAAGTATAAGACCCCAAACTTTACATATTTCTTTAGGTAGACTTCTTAGGTATAGGATTATACACGATACTTTGAATGAACTAAATGTTAGTCTATGGGAACCTCTCTTATACTTAGATATTTATTATAAATGACTTATATATGATATGATAGTCTTTAATTGAAGTTTTCAATCCCATATATCACCCTAAATCCTCAAATATACTATCTACTATCCTTACACTATTAAGCCTGCTATCACAATATAAACTGTGTTTCCCTTGAGAGACACCTTATTTCCATTGTTTATATAGATTAAGATTTTTATCATATTGCATAGGATATCCTATTAAAATATAATCATAATTACATGTTTTTGATTCATTTACATTATGCTACGGGACCTTATTTACCAAAACATTGCCTTTGTTCACTGTCTCAATTAGTCAACTGATTGTAGGTTATTTGGCTCCTCTCATGGGTTTGTGTAAGCTCATTTATCTATTGAAAGAGTCATATGAAGACCTAAAAATCCTTATGGATATTATTTATCACTTTTCCATCAAGTGTGAGATCTTATTAGCCTACCAATGTACTTTTTCATCTAAAAGTCAATCTTTTTATCAGGTTTGAGATACTTGCATTGACTATAGGTGTTTTGGTGATGTTTGAATCCTAAAACAAATTTTTAACACACCTATTTAATGATAATTATTCATTATTCAAGATTTTCAACTCACTAATTAACCTTGGGTGGTATTATCATCATAAAAACATTAACCTTAACTCATTACCTATCAATTTGACTTGTCTATGTTTTATGGACCTTAAGCTTACTGTAAGTGTATTTGGCTTGGTATGCTCCTAGTCATGTGGTATTTAGACTTATTTTGGACTTATATAGGTCACTTATCATTCATTTTACTTGTATCCACCTTGAAAGAGTCACTACATCTTAAAACTTTTTGCCCAAAGTAACTATTTGCTAACTGTGATGGGATACTCTACCTATAGATGCCTGTGGGTGTGTATTTAGGTGAAAATGAGGTTTGAGATCAAGGAACACCATAATCCTTTAGGATTTCAAATATTATTAAATCTCCACATTCCATTTCTTATTTTAAAACACCTAGATATAATCATATATGTCACTGCCTGTCTCAATCATGTAATTGGTTGTAGGAGGTTGTTTTTAATCCCTTGTACATACAAGAAATAGGATTAGGAGATCATACAAACATAACTTAACATTATCATGAGATGAATGTTGTAAATTTGTCTTGTCATGCTAAATTTTATAATCCATGCTTGTGTTTCCCTTCAATAAGCTCTCAAAATGTCAAAAGATGGTTATTCTTTCCATTATGCCTGTAAACAACACTGAAAGCTTTTAGTGTGCTCATTGGAAAATTTAAAGGTCTCAATGACCATCTCCCTCTTATACTTTTGGCCTCAAAATTGTAATAGGAATTCTATGTGGATAGGGATTTTAAACCAAGAAAATAGTAGCGTTGAAATACTCTTTGATTATAATACGCAATATTTCCAAAAACCTTAAGGACCTGTTTAGTCCATTTAGGGACTTAGAGACAAAAATAGTATTCATATTCTTAGAGTGGCTTTCATAGCCTCTTGACCATTTTTTAACTTAAAAAAGTGTAGAATTATTCTCATCAATAGCCAAGGGTTCTAAATAGGGTCTCATCACACCTCCGCATATGCCACCATGACATTAGTAAGGGTTTGTATATAATTTCATAGATTGTGATATGCAGGCAAGAACATGAAAGAGCAAGGATATGTAAGGGTGAGACTCTATGAACACCCCTAATGTATTTTATATCCCTAAATTTAATAACCCTCATTAATAAAACTTGAAATCAATTTCAAAACACCTTCAAAGGTACCTATAGGTGAAGATATCTCTATGAAGGCTGACAATGAGAATAAGAATGGCTTTGAGAGCATTATTTTGTCAATTTATGAGTTGAAAACTAGTTCCAACACCTATAAATTCAAATTAATGGATTCAAACTCTTGAAGAAACATCCCATTCCTCCATCCAACATGAAAAATCTCTTTATTATTGACTGAAACAACTGCAAGTATGAAAGGACCAACTTGGAAGCATCTAAAAGCCTAGAAGAGGCTTTACTAAGTAATTGAGATTTATAAAATAATAAGGATAATAGATAGCCTATAGATATTTCATTAGAAACATATGAAAACATTAAACCCAATAAAACTAAGCAAGAAAATCTAAAATAGACTCAAAAGGAGACCCCTCATGGATGCACATGCATAAAAAGCTACCTAGAGTGTTATCATTTTTTCATAAAGGAGGAGGAACCAAATTTCAAGTTATTATTTTAAAAATAAAGTGCATTCAAAGTAATATCCACCCCCAAAATCACTCTTCCTAGGTTTACTTGTACGACCCATGCCAAACACTTGAAAATGAACCTTTTTTGGTTGCCAAGAGAAAATAGAAGAAAAAGAAGTTAAAGATGAAATATCTGCACTCAAAGTGTGTAAATGGGTTTGTGGAGGTGAAGAGTCACAACACCCATGTTTTTAGATGTAGGTGAACTCAAGGAGTCCTTACAAGTGCTAAAAATGGCCTATTTTTAAGGATAAACTACCATTTATTGCATATAAATAAATTTTAAACTACCATCTAACTGATACTGACATAATGTAACCCTATCCACATTGTGATCCACTTTGGTGACAAATTATTTAACTCCACCATCTGTAAAAGTCATTAATTGAGCTAAAGAAGTGGCCAAATGATGTTTTCTACACATAAAACCTAGTGAGTGGCCAATCTATGACTTGTAGACACCTTGAAACATATCAAAGACCCTCTTCAGACATTTTCAACATAATTTGGAACTTTGACTAAGTTTGACCATGGTTGACCAACTTTGACTTTGGCTGACTAGGTCAGTACATGGAGGATGGGCTTCAACAAGGACTAGAAGGACAAGTGAGACATATAGGACAATAAAAGACCCCATAGAAAACATGAAACCTTATTCAAAATATTAAAATAGTAGGGGTTGACCCAATTTGACTAGAAGTCAAATTTGGTCAATAATAAACTAGGTCCAAAATTGAACAAACCCATATGATCAACTTCTCTTGAAATGTCCGCATGTGCAATATCTTCCACCATCAAACTACTTACTCAAATCTATCTAGCCATATTGTAAATTCTATCTTAGAAGCCAAATTTTCACCCTCATATCTTTTATCATGATTTATTCACATGACTTAAGATCTTATGAATAACAAGTAACAACTAATGTGATCATAGCCATATGACCAAATCCTTTTGACTCATTCCCATTTGGCAAGGGTCACATCAGCAAACTACTTATTCAAAAATTTTGCAACTAGACCCAAATTGTCTGGATGAAAAGTATGGGCTACCAAATGAATTCCACTTATACACACAAGCTCTCAAATCATAGATAACATCTTATAGGACCCCTTATACCTGGTAAATCCTCCATACTCATCCTTGAACATATATAGCCATGTTAGAACTAAAGATCAACCAATCACAATTCAAGCATACATGAACAAGAACATTGCACCCTTTGTCATTGTCACATAGACTCTCAATGCTCTTCATCCACTCAATACGACACATCCATGACATCATCATGAAAACTCTCCAACATGACTTCTTGTAATGAAAGTATCTTGTAAAAACCAAAAACAAACAAAACCTTTCCAGATAAACATAATATCAATAATGTGAAAGAATATAAATGCCAGGAACAAAATGTTAAGATGAACATTTTAATGTATATGGAAGAATGTATTTCAACCAATGTAATAATGATTTACGGTTCATGAACTAACATTAGTGATAATTGTTGGGGATCAACCAACAATGGATTACACTTGTGAAAGCAATAAATGCGGAAATAAATCAGATAGATAAGTAACTGAAATGATAAATAGCACAAAACAAGATATACAAGAAAACACCCTGAAAACTTGTATTAAAAACTCTTTACAATAGGAATACAAATGAAGAACTTTGTTCTTCCACACCTCTCTCAGATGCACACAAGATCTCTCACTAGATCTCTATTCCTCAAGAGCTCTCTCTCAAGTACAGTCCTTCAAACATTCACAATGTTCTACTCATACTCAATTACACTCTCTCATCATTACAATAGCTTAGAAGATCTCTCCTACATATAGCAATAGGAAACTTGAGCATGCTCTTACAACAAACAGTTAAGCCTCTTCAACAAGGGCTCTAAAAATAATATTGCTAACAATAGAGACGCGAGCTTGAGTCTACAACTCAAACTCATCATGCAAACACTCGCTTCTGTCCTCAGAAATCGCTTTCTGGACACGCAGGTAACCGACGTCGGTTCCTGCCTGTTCGCCTGTGACCGTCGCCGGCCGACCATACTGCCGACGTCGGCGCCTCTGTAACTGCAACTGACCGACGTCGGTCGCTCCTGACCGACGCCGGCGTCTGTGTAGACCCGAACCTGTTTGTCTATGCTCCTTGGTGAAGCTTTTAGCTCCACATACCTAACAATAATTAGATTTTATTGTGGTGAAGAACAACTTCCTTAGACAAGTTATCTTATTATGGAAGTAGATATGGTTTTACCTAATTCCTGAAGATGGATGGAAATGAGTGAAAATAATTGTCATGAATTCATTTATTATGAATTGTGTAGAAAATAATAAGTTTTACTTTTATAGGGAAGATATTTCTAAATTAGTTGATGGAAACTAGAAATTGAAAAACATACCTAGATAACTGAATTTTGGAGGTCCTTGGCTTCCTTGTTTCAAATAATTTTTGCATGCCTCTTGTTGAAGATAAAAACTTTGTGTTCTATATATAAAACTTGGCCTAAATTTACATCATGCTAAAACAACTTCTTCACTATCTTCTTCTTCATTTGGAAATCAAAAGTGGGGGTTTGGGGGTGGCAGGATTTTTGTAACTATAAATTTTCTTAGCATTGAATATATTTTGATAATTTTCTGATTTTTGAGATATCTTACTACAATCATGTAATTAATATGATTTTTAGCATCTATAACACTCAAGAATTGTTAAATACTAGGTGTCATGTGATTATATGTAAATTTGATGTTATAGTTTTCATGCCAGTCTAGTTTGGAATGTAAATCTAGTTATTTTTATATTGTCATCATTTTAAAAAAAAATTAATTACAAACTTCCTCATCGATGCAAACTTAATTAGAAAACATGGGAAATAAACTAAACAATTAATATCAAGATCAAATTAATTAAATTTCTTGATTATTTTAATTTATATTTTCTATTAGAGATTATCAATATAATTTAAAATGCCATGGTGGACACAATCAAACAACAAACCACTCATATTTAGTTTGAGAAAATACCTAGGGGCAAAAAAAATAGTAGATTACATGGCCATGATTATATCTAAGATCCAAATTATATACAAGGCCAAAGATTATCTGTTCCTTATTGAAAAATATTATTGCACCAACCCATGAACCTTTTATCATCGAGATGATTTGTGATATTGTTGGTCCAAGTTCTACCTAGGATACTAAAATATATAATTACCTTCATGATCAAGTCATTCCACCTAACCTATCTTGAAAAATATAAAAAAACCTTCATGCACCAAACCTCTCATTATACATTAACTAGACCTACACTCTATCATAGAAGATTTGATGGAACTCTACTTCATTATTTAACCTTGGTAGAATTTGAACTAGCATTGAAGGAAATTTACAAAAGGGTTTGTGGGACCCAAACCAATGGGGCCATCCTTTCCAAAGCATTATTTTGTATTGGTTATTAATGGATAACTATGGAAGTCAATGCTAATACTTATGTTAAAATGTGTAAACAATGTTAGAAACATGTTAATCTGATGAAAGATCAAGCTCAAATGCTCAAACCATTGACCATACCATGGCCATTTTCAACATAGGGATTTTAATTCATAATAAAAATTAACTCTAACTCCTTATATAGACATAAACATATCCTTAATGCCATAAAATACTTCACTAAGTGGGTAGAATCCATTGCCCTTATTTACATGTCAAGCAAATATATATCTAAATTCATTTTCAATCACTTCATTTGTCACTAAGATATCCCCTCTGATATTATTTGTAATAATAATAGTTCATTCAAGAACAAGGATGTCAAATCACTTTGTGCTGAATACAATATCACCAATCACTTTTCCACTCCATATTACCTGCAAGGCAATGGTCAGTTAGAGGCATGTAATAAAACCATTGTCAAAATACTCAAAAATATTTTCAATGATTTTATCCATGATTTTCACTCAAAAATATTTTATGCCATCTAGTCTTACCAAAATAATTTTCACACTCCAATGGGATCCATACCTTATTCCCTAGTTTATGGTACTGAGGCCATTCTTCCTCTCAAGGTCAAGTTACATTCTCTATGCATTTCATTGAAACATATCCTTTATGATGAGGATTACAGAGTAAATCACTTATAAGAATTAATATTTTTGGATGAAAAATGCAAGGTAGTTTTTGTCACCAAATATTTCACCCTAGAAGAGGGTGTTCAAGCCTCCCCTAGATTTGAGCAACATGGGAATACTTTTAGGTATGTGGGTTTAACTATAGTATTAGTAAACCTATAGGTTTAAGGGATAATTCCTTGAATTTACCTTGAAGTGATTATCACTAAAGTGATTGTTTGCTTGTGGGAAAAGGGATAGAAGTATGCATGAAATAAATATAATTTAAGGGTGGATACACCAAAATTATTTACACAATACCATCATACTTATTTCACTAAGCAACATGACCTACAAACCAGTTTCAAAGTCCTAAGAAGTTTTAACATAAGTGTTTCAATATAGAGGTGATATGCATAAGGTAACATAAGGTAAGTGAAATATAGGGTAGATTTCACACTATAAGGATAGTTTTACACTTGAAAGGATCCTAACACATTATTTACTCTCTATACAACCCATTATAATAGGAGCTCTTGCGTAAACATGAGAGGATAAGGAGAAGCAAGGATATAATATTATCACTTAACATCACCATACATCACTTTGTACACTTAAAAAAAAAGTTCATGAAATAAAAAAAAATTGTATTTATTATTATAATCTCAAATTAAAACATCAATATAATAGGGCTTCACCATACATAGAGTGGAATTATTCTACAAGAGCCAAAATGGCTATTACTTATAAAATTTGAGAGATGAGGAAAGAGAATGAAGTCCAAGAGTCACTAGAACATGTTTCAAGCTAATAGGAGGAGTTATATATATATATATATATATATATATATATATATATATATATATATATATATATATATATATATATATATATATATATATATGATAATTAATTATTAGATAGACCATGCAAGGTCCATGTGGACAAATGTCCCTCAAAGGTATGAAACTCCTAAAATGTGGCATAGGACTTCTCATTTGCATGCCTAAAAACTGCCTTCATCATTTGACCTTCCATGAGTGTTTCACTATAGATTAGGGATATTTGAGATGATTTAAATAAGACAAATAGGTTATAAACAATCCCCAACATGTATTTTTTGTGTCCTTAATCATTGACATTCTTTTGGACATGATTTATCACTACATGCAGTCATAGTCACCTCTTTTCACTCACCCTTCACAATTGAAAGTAAAGACGTCTTTAGTTATCCAAAAAAGTCCATAAAATGGAGTCTATGAAAATTTTAAAAATCCACCATTCCATTATATTCATCAAGTAGATCATAAAATGCATCTAACATGGAGTTTTCACCTTCTCACTAAGTGGTCATCCTTTTTTCACAATTCTAGTTTAGACTGGCTGAGATGAAGGTGTTAGAAGAGGAACTTGTGGTCTTATATGAAGTAATAAATGTATATAATAGGATATATTAGGTCTCAATTTATCTCCCAAGTGATTTCCATTTGTTAAATCTCCTTTGAACTTGTAAAACACAAAAAAATGTCAAAGAAACTAGTTATGTGTCATGTTTGTACAAGTAGGGTATAACTCAATCTAATGGGATGGAGGCCTAAAGAGTCCTCTTAAATCTCAAATCACTTTCATTCTCATTATATCCTTATTTTATTCCTATCTTTCTTCATTTTCTGCTTCAGGTCACTAACAAGGGTTTTAGAGGATTTAGGGTAGTTTCAGCCCTTAGTGTTTGTTCATAAAGATATAAAATTGGAAAAAAAAATATTTTATACACTCTCTAACATTCCCTATCTTTTTTATCTCTCATGATAATCCTCTATGTAGTGTGAGCTTCGAAACATGCCTAGTCGAGCTCCTTTCTTCATTTTCTGCAAGTTACCAAGCTCTCAAGTCAATAAATGACTCTCTCATATCTTTTTATACAAACCAAAGGTTATAAAAAACCTTATAGATACATAAAAAAAAATTACAATTAATTATAAATATCATATAATTCTATAAGTGAATTTATACCCCATTGAGGGATCTAGGCTTAGTGAAGGCTTAATGGACCTAACTGCATTCAAGGCCTAAATGTATCTGTATATACCTTATTTTTGTCTTGAGGATTCAAACATGATATTCCATAACAAATACAACTCTCCATACTTTCTTATTAGTTCTCTAATCATTATTGACACTTCATTTTATCATTCACTTCTCAAGTGTGCAAACTTCTTGTTTCCTAGAGTACCCTCTATCTAAGATAGAATAGAATGTATCTCCATTATATTTTCAATTCAAATAAATGTATGTATGGATATATTAGGGTATTAAGTTACTCTTTACCAATATTTAGAGTTGGTTAATTATCATATATCCTCTAACCCTTCAAGAACTTTAAAAAAGGCTCCTAATTTGTTGACTGTGCAATATCTTATATGCCCACTATAGGTTTCATGAAAACCAATTTTAGACCTATTTTACATTATCTTGAGAATAATTATCTGGTCATTATTTTTTTCAAGAGACTCCAAACATATTCATCCTTCAAGCCTCTACTAGGTTCTTCAAGGTACACCTTCTATTTAGATAGGTTTAGTTGGCAGTTAACAATGATTGTGTTTTCTTGTCTAGAAGATGACAGTTATAGGTGTGTATTGTACTATTAGACCTTGTGAATTGATTTAAGGCCTTATTGGAGTATTTTATTGTCACCTCAAACTCATTGAAATAAATTTGTGTTTTAAAACATTTGATGAGACCAACATGCCATATGCTTATATACTGTCATCCTACAGTTGGCTGTAGGTGACTCTTTTCAGGCAACAATAAACATGTAGGTTTCAATGCATAGTATTTTCATGTTTAATATACATTTAAATATCTTAGTATAATTAAATTAATGAACAATACTCATTTCATTCTTGGAACTACACCAATACACTCACTTGTGTATTCAACCTATATCACCATCCTACATCCAAACTATAGGTGTCCATTCTTGTGATCAAGGGGAAACCTAGAGTTAGAAGTCTACATCAAATGTTTAATATCAAACCTTTTGATTATCCCCTAGGTATCCATAGTTTCAAATATCATTAAATGGAGTAATTAATTCAAAATTTAGGCCTTCATTTCATCTAAATTCATTGAAGAGCTACCTGGTCTTAGAACACTGTAAAGAATACTTGCATTCTATAGTTCAAGAATTCATGGAATAGGAGCAATATATTATCATACCTCTTGGATCAAATAACCATTTTTCAAGATAGAAAACTACTCTTGTACATATATTACATAAATTATACTTTAGACCAATTATCACCTCAAATAGTTTCATCATGAAAAAGATCAAAATAAGGACCAGGTCTCTGTTATGATGGATTAAGGTAACATGTCACTGAATACATTTTTCAAGAAATGTATACAAATCTCAAGTTTTAATTTCACTCCAAGACCTAATTGTTGATTTTTATTGTATCTCAAACTCACCAAGACCTTAAGGAAGATCCATAACATGTCTATATATCTCTTATCAATTATCTATCTCCCTATTAAGACACTTGCAGGTGTATGTATAGGTCACATGCTTTAGGAGAACATAGTAGATATAATGTGCATGGTAAATTTGGACCAATCCTATATAAATAACATGATGTTTTGATTTTTTTCATGTTTCTAAAATGGATATATCATACTAGTTTCAACACTAATATTTCAACCCTACAGACCTCTGTGGAGATATATGGATGCACATAAAGGTGTGACACAAGGCAGTGAGAAGGATATATATATATATATATATATATATATATATATATATATATATATATATATATATATATATATATATATATATATATATATATATAGTGAATGATCATATGGTTCATTTTAGAAATTATCAACATCTCTATATTGATACTCTCCACCTTGAGTGAGTTTAAAATAGTCAAAATTCTCTCTTCTAAAGTGTTTATTCTCTTATGAGGCAGTTGTATGTGTTCATTAATGGTAGAAGACTATGTGTTGAAGAGATTAAGTTTCCACATGCTATCACATGATATTTAAAGATATTAATTTGATTTTTCCTACTATATGGACATTTTTAACACCTTAAAACCTTCATTACAACTCCATGAATGTGTTCAGGATCTTACACACCTCACTTAGCTGACTGTGTCTGAAAGTCATGGAAAACGTTGACTGTATTGTGTGTTTTTTGAGTGAAACTTCTATGTGAGAAATTTTAGAGCTGAGATTGGAAGATAGGAGGTAAAACAAGACATGAAAAAGATGAATTAAATCATATCACATTCACATGAAACCATCAAAAGGAGATGGAACTTCTATAGCTAGTGAAAAATTGTGTCAGTCTATATGAGACAAACCTAAAACTTAAGTTTTTTGGTGCATCAAATCACTTTCAAACGTGAAACAAAAGATAGAAAACACAAGGGAAAGATGTCCACATCATCAAAAACAAATTTAAATAATTGGATTGTATGAACCTGATCATATAAGAGGAAAACCTATAGGGTGTAGGAAACAACATGTAGAAAGAGATAATTAACTTCTTGCACATGGTTCATAAATCACAAGTGACCAATCGTATAAATCCTACCATGAAATGGAAGTGTACTAAGTGTATTATCAACTTATTTTTCATGCCTAGAAATTACCTTCATCATTTGATGTTCCATTAGTGATCCAAATTAGACTAAGCATATATGAGATGATTGCACTATGAAGACAGGGTTATAAACAAGCCCCAACATGCATTAGTTATGTCCATAATCATTGACATTCTTTTGGACACGAGTTATCATTACCTATAGTCATAGTCATCCTCTTTTCACTCACCCTTTACACTTGTAACTAAAAAGGTATTCATATTTCCAAACTATGAAACTTTTAAAACTCCATCATACCCTTATATTCATTAGGAAAACCTTAAAATGCCTCTCATTTGGAGTTTTCACCTTCTCACTTGGTGCCCATCCTTTGTTCACTATGCCAATTTGGACTATCTAAGATGAAGGTGTTATAAGAGGCACTTTTGGGCTTATATGGAGCAATAAATATAAATTATGGGCTATACTAGGTCTCAATCTACCTATCCAAGTGATTTTCATCCTTTGATTCTCCCTTGAACCTCTAAAACACTAAAAACTATGAAAAAAACTAGTTATGTGCCCTATTTGTAGAAGTAGGGTACAATTCAATCTGATGGGAAAGAGACTTGGAGATTCATATAAAATCTCAAATCAATTTAATTCTCATTATATCCCTCTTGGATTCCTTTCCTTCTTCATTTTCCTCATCAGAGCACTAAGAAGGGTCGTAAAAGGTTTTAGTATAGTTTCAGCCCTTCATGTTTGTTCATAAATGTCTACTGTTTTAAACTTGAAAAAATTCCATGATAACATTGTTTATGACCCTTTATAACATCTCCTATCCCTTTAATCTCCCATGCGAAGCCTCCATGTAGGTGTGAGATTCCAAACTTGCCAACTTGAGCCCTTTTCTTCATTCTGTGCAAGCTACCAAGCTCTCAAGTCAAGAATTAACTCTCACATATATTTTATTGAAAAAAAAAGGTTTTAACACACCTTATATATACATAAAAACATTTTATAATGAATTATAAAGTTCATCTAATTCTATAAGTGAAGTTATACCCCCTTGAGGGCTTTAGGCTTAATGTAGGATTAGTGGACTTGACTGCATTCAGGGCTGAAATCTCTCTATGCATACCTTCTTTGTGTATTGAATATTAAAACATGATTTTTCATTATAAATACAACTATTCATACTTTCTATTTCTATAATCCTTATTGACACTTCCTTTTATCATTCACTTCTCAAGCCTCTACACTTCTTTTTTCCTAGAGTACCCTCTATCTATGATAGATTAAAGGGTATCTCCCTTATCTTACTAGGTTAATTGAAGGAATGGGTGGAGAAATTAGTATATGAACGTACTATATAAAATTTTTTATAATTGTTTCATGTTCATATATCTTCTAAGCCTTCAAAACTGTAAAATAGGCTCCTAATTTATTGACTATGCAATATCTTGTATGTTGATTATATTTTTCATAAAAACCAACTTTCGTCATATTTTCCATTATCTTAAAAATAATGATATGGCCATGATTATTTTAAATATACTCCAAAAATATTCATCCTTCAAGCCTTTACTAGGTTCTTTAAGGTATACCTTTATTTAGACATGTTTAGTTGGCAGTCAACAGTGACTATGTTTTATTGTTTGGAAGATGACACTTGTACATGTGTACGGTAATATTTTACCCTATAAATTGATTTAAGGAATTATTTTATTAATTAATTCTCACATCTAGATTATTTAAATCACTTTATGTCTGAAAACCTTTGATGAGACCAACATGCATTATGCTTATATATTGTCATCCTATAATTCACTGTAGGTGACTCTTTTTATAAAATAGTACACTTATAGGTTTCAATGCATAATATTTTAATGTCTAAGATCCATTTAAATATATTAATATCATTTGATGAGTGAAAAATACTCATTTCATTCTTGGATCTATACCAATACACTCACTATTATATTGAACCTATATTTCCATCCTACATCCAACATGTAGGTGTCTATTATTGTGGTCAAATGGGAAACCTATAGGTGGAAGTCTAAATAAAATGTTGATTCCCAAACATTTTTATTATCACATAGTGATTTATATTATAAAATATATTCAAATGGATAACTTATTTCTAAATTTATTCCTTCATTGCATCTTAATTCATTGAAGAGATACTTGGACCTGCAACATCATAGATAATACTTACATTCTATAGTACAAGAATGCATGGAATTGGAGTCATATATCATCACACCCCTTGTACCAAATAACCATTTTTAAATCCAAAACACTTCATTTGAGTTTTTACTTCATAAATTAAACTTTTGACCAGTTAACACCTCAAAGAGTTTCATCATGAAAAGGATCGAAATGATGACTAGGTCTTTGTTAAAAGGGATTAAGGTAACTTGCCCCTAAATTCTTTTATCAAAAAATGAATACAATTATCAAGTATTCCTTTAACTCCATGACCTAATTATTTATTTTTATGGTATATCTAACTCTCCAATACCTTAATAAAGCTCCACAACATGTCTATATACATCATATCAATTGTCTATCTCCCTATTAGGACAACTGTAGGTGTATGTACAAGTCAAAGGGTTATGGAGAATATAGTAAAGATAATGTGCATGGTAAATTAGGACCAATAATATATTTTAAAAATGATTATATGACTTTTTTAAAGTCTTAAACATGATGGATCCATAATACTAGTTTCAACACCAATATTTTAACCCTACAGACCTTTTTGGAGATCTATAGATGCACATGAAGGTGTGACATAAGCAATGAGAAGGAAATATGGATATGTGGATAGTGAATGATCATATGGTTCATTTCAGACATTATAAATATCTTTAAATTTATTCTCTTCACCTTGATTTAGTTTAAACTAATCACAATTCTCTCTTTCAACATGTTTATTCTCTTATTAGGCACATCTATGTATTCATAATTGGCAAAACACTATGTGTAGAAGAGAATAAATTGCCACATGCCATCACATGATATTTGGAGAGATTAAATTTATTTTTACTTCTATAAGGATGTGTTGAAAACCTTAAAACCTATATTACACTTCCATGAATGTGTTTAGTATCTTACACACATTACTCAATTGACTGTGTATGACAGTCATGGATAATGTTGATTGTATTGTGTATTCCTTGACATCAAATTATATGTGAGAAATTTTGGAACCAATATTGTAAGGTAGGAGGTAAACCAATACATGAAAAACATGAATTAAATAATATCAGCTTCACATGAAACCTTCAAAAGGAGATGAAACTTCTATAGATGGTGAAAACCTATGTGTTACTTCATATGAGAGAAACCTACAACATAAGATTCTTGGATCATAAAATCACTTTCAAACATGTAAAAAAATATGGAAAACATGAATAAAATATTTCCACATCCTCTATAATAAATTTTAACAATTGGATTATACAGACCTACTCATACAAGATCAAAACTTGAAGGGTGTAGGAAACAACATGAAGAAAGAGACAATGAAATTATTAAGCATGGTTTATAAATCAAAAGTGTTATATCCTATAATTATTACCATTAAATGAAATGTATTGTGTTTAATAGCATCCCAAAATATTATTTGACCTCAAACCTCTTCTACTAGTCATACCAAAAAGAAACTCGTTTACCAATTTTATATGCTTAGTTGAGCAATAGAAGAGCATAATGGTTTTTGACCAATTTAGGTAATTTTGGAGATTTTAAAGTGTGGAGGTGAGTATAAAGGATTTTAAGTGTCATCCCAAAATCTTCCACATGTTTCACACTCCTCTAGAGGCTGCATAACTTCTAAAACTACCCAAACTACCACTTTTCTTCATGTTTCTACATAGTACCTACAAGTTTCAGATTAGGAATGACATTAAAAACAATTATCTAACATCATTTACATTTTAAGGGAGTTGAGAAAACTTATATTACTTGGAAAAGTATACAACCTTTAAAAATGGCCCAAATATGACCCTTAAGTGACATATAATGGCTTAGGAAAGAAATTAACTATGACCAAGGTGATGACACATTAAATGATATCAAACAAGACTATCACACACCCTATATACCCTACTATACCACTTTATAAGTTTTATAATCTATGGGGGTTAACCTATTTTGACTTATGATCAAAAGACTTAACATTCTTGGTGATTTCTATGGGTGGTATGCTTGTTATGTTCAAGACTAGTAGCCTTTTCCTATCCATTGGGATATAGAGTCACCTATACATAGATATGACACTAAAACTACCTTTAAAACATATTAAAAAAATAATAAAAATACATAAAATAACACACACACACACACTTGTGCTTCATGAACACTTATGGAACACACACACACACACACAAAAATAAAATTAAAATAAAAATAAAAATAAAAATAAATAAATAAATAAATAAAACTAGCTAACTCGAACACAAGCTAAGTTGAAAGAAACACTTCCTCCTAGATCAGAGGCGATGTTTGAAACCTATATTTATCCATGAAATATAGGAATGAATGAGACATTTTTCTTTTTTACCCTTGGAATTGATGCATCCATCTTCTTCATGGTATTTCCTAACCTCATTGGCATGATGTTCATTGATATCAAAGCATCTATAACCAAGTCAGCTATGGAAATGAACTCTTCTTAAATCCAAATAGTCTCAATTTTCTCATAGGACTCCTCAACTACAACCTCCAATGGTAATTGAACAAGACATAGCTTCTTGGTTTCCATAGTGCTCTTAATAATATTCAATTTCTTCAATATCATTAAGGAACTCTACATAGTGCACCCAATATTGGTCTTTACCTTCAATGATTTTTTTTTCCCACCTTCTCATGTACATGAAATTAAACATAAAATATATCTTTAAGATATTGAAAGAGTTTTATTTTTTTCTACTAACCATCCTTGTCCTCCTTGTTATCTAAAACCACCACCTCTTCAACTTTCTCTTCTTGATGCATGAAGTCATCAAACTGGTCTTCTTTATGTTCGAATGCATCTAGGGGTGATTAAACATCTAGATAGGGTATGAAGTAATTTTCAATGACTACATCTTCTTATTTGGTCTCATGAGACTCTTCTAGGACTACAAATTCTTGAGGAATGACTTGAAATTCACCTTCATTCGTGATAGCACACTCAACTTCATTCTTGAGATGATCATCAACAATCTCATGATCAGGTGTCTGATTCTTAGGAGAATAAATTGAATCACTTAAATACTCAAAATATTGATTTATGGAAAGAAAATTATACCATATGTCCTCTTCATGACTATCATGTTCATGAGATTCTTCATTATGGACAACATGTATGGGGTCCTTATAAGACACCTCTTCCTTCATGTTTTCATAAAATTCAATATGGATAGCTACAATAGGATATTCAATATTTTTATCCTTATTCAAGAAGATGGGATTGATCTTGTGTTCACCAAGGGGATACCCTATGGTGATTTATTCTTCATAGATGCTCATTACATCTTGATTAACTATGACTTGATATCTTTCATCTTCATTTTCTTCCCTCAAAATGGGTTATTTTTCAAGAATGAGTGAGGTGGAAGGTTGATGAATAGGATCATGAGTTTGAGGTGAGGAATGAGGAGTAGTGGAGGTCTTATGAATTGGAGATGGAGTGTGAGGTGTAGTAGAGGGCTTATGAATGGATTTAATAAAGAGGACTTCATGAGTAAGGTCATAGGGAAGTGATAATTTGGGTTGGTTCAAAGGAAAAGCACCTACATAAATAAAAGTTTCTCCTTGTTAATAAATTCCTTGAGGCTCTCCCATAACCTCTCATTCATTCTTAATCTCTTTGTCTTCCCACATCCTTAGCCTATCTATTGAGCATTGGGAATACTTCTTTGCCAATTTTAGCTACTCCCTAATCTCCCATTGAGTTCTTTCTAACTATTCAACCATATCCAATAACTACATAAAACTTTGGCTAACACTTTTAATAATTATATTAGATGGTTATGGAGAGCATCAGATTCATCAGCCCATGTTCTCATATTATCTTCATTAACTAGAAGCTCTCATATGAGTGCCAAAAAAGATTTCATATAAGATGGGGTTAATGGAGGAGGATGAATTTGATATTAGGCATTATGAAGGGCTTCCATATTTATTACTATGAGTTCATATTTTGTCTTATAGTATCATTTTGTAAAATAAATGGAATCATCTAATTATTTATTACAAGATTGATAAGAATCCTCTTGACATTGATAGGCATCATGGTATGGTTGGTAGGGGGCATATTGGGATTGATAAGAAGGAAATTCTTGATAGTTTTATTTATAGCCTTCCTCATGTGGCTATTAAACAACATGATGACTATATGGATAGGTAAATGGAGGAACATAAGGCTACCATGGCTCATAGTATTGGTATTCATTGTGATAGTATTGTTGAGGGGTATAACATGGTTCATAATAATGTTCATAGGAAGGTTCATAAAAGGAATATTCACCATAAATATTCATATTATCCTCATAGGATAAAGGAAACACAATACCTAATAAAAACCTTTAAAAAATATACTCTGGATACTTAAAAACATAATATTTCATTTGGAGTCACCATTGGTGCTATCTTGCTTTCTTCCAAAATCTTATTAGAATAAAAACACACCAACAATCTTTCCACTCTTTTGGATCTTGGTACCATCAAGCATGCTAGAAATGTTATCACCAAATATTTCACCTTAGAGGAGGTTTTTCAAGTATCCTCTAGATTTTAGTAACATGTAAATACTTATAAGTATCTAGGTTTACCTATAGTATAAGTAGACATATAGGTTTAATGGCTACCTCCCTGAATTTGCCTTGAAGTGATTATCATTAAACTAACTGTTTGCTTGTGGGAAAAGGGATATAAGTATGAATGAAATAAAGAAAATAAAAGCAGGTGATACACCAAATATATTTTCACAAGACCATCATACTTCTTTAACTAAACAACAAGACCTACAAACTAACTTCAAAGTCCTAAGAGGTTCTAATATAAGTGCTTCAATATAAAGGTGATATGCATGAGGCAACACACAATAAGTGAAACCAAAGGGTATATTAAACACTATAAGGATAGATATACAATTTAGATTATCCTACCACACTATATATACTCTATATGACTTGCTAGAATAAGAACTCTTACATAAAGATGTGAGGATAAGGAGAATCAAGAATACAAGATTATTACTTAACATCACCATAAATCACTTTGCACACTTAGAAAAAAAATTCATGAATTAAAAACCAGATTTAATTTATTTTTAAAATGAAAATTAAAACATCAAACTAGTAGGGCTTAACCATACATAGATTATAATTAGTCTAAAAGAGCCAAAATGTCTATTACTTATATAATTTGATAGAAGAGGGAAGTGAATGAAGTCCAAGAGTCACTAAACCATGTGTCAAGCTAAGAGGAATATCCAAATATAAATTATAATAAATTATTACATATACCATGAAATGTATATGTGGTCAAATGACCCTCAAAGTCATGAAACTCCTAAAATGTGGTGTAGGGCTTATCATTTGCATGCCTAGAAATTGCCTTCATCACTTGACTTTTCATAAGTGATACATAATATACTAAGGATAGATAAGATTATTGAAATATGAAGATAAGGTTATAAATAATTACTAACATTAATTTTTTGTGTCCCTAATCATTGACATTATTTTAGACATGAGTTATCACTACCTGCAGTCGTAAACACCCTCTTTTCACTCACCTTTCATAAATGGAACTAAAGTGGTCTTCAATTTTAAAAATAAATCCATAAAATGGAGTGCATGACACTTTTAGAAATCCCTCATTACTTTGTATTGATTAGGTAGACATTAAAATGCCTTCCACTTAGAGTTTTCACCTTCTCACTTGGTGGTCATCTTTTCTTCACTATGTCAGTTTGGACTGGCTAAGATGAAAGTTTTATCAGAGGCACATGTGGGATTATACATAGAAATAAATTTATATTATAGGATATTATAGGTCTCAATAAAACTCTTAAAGTTATTTTATTCCTTTGAATCTCCCTTGAACTACCCAAAAACAAAAAATTGTCAAAGAAACTAGTTATGTGCCTTGTCTGTTCAAGTAGGGTAAATCTTAGTTTGATGGGAAAGAGTCCTAGAGAGAATTTTTCAATATAAAATCACTTTATTCTCATTATATTCCTCCTATATTCCTCTCCTTATTCATTTCCTCATCGGGTCATTAGCAAGGGTTTTATGTAGTTTCAACCCTTAGTGTTTGTTCACAAAAATTTGACATTGAAAACCTAAATAAATTCCACAATAAAATTATTTGGGACCCTATATAACATCCCATATCTCTTTTATCTCCCATTGTAATCTTCCACGTAGGTGTGAGATACCGAACTTGCCTAGTTGAGATCCTTTCTTCATTCTATGCAAATTCCAAAGCTCTCAACTCAAGAAATGAATCTCTTGTATCTTTTTATAAAAAACAAAGGTTTTAAAACACCTTATATCTCATTTAAATTTTTTTTTAATTAATTAAAAATTTCATATAATTTTATAACTGAATTTATACCCCCTTGAGGGATCTATGCTTAATGCAAACAAAGTGGACCTAACTGCATTCATGGCCTAAATCTCTCTCTATATACCTTATTTATGTTTTGAGGATTCAAAAATTATTTTTTAGGATAAATACAACTATCCATACTTTATTAATAATTATTTAATCCTTCTTGACACTTCCTTTTATCATTCATTTCTCAAGCCTGTAGACTTCTTGTTTCTTAAAGTACCCTCTATCTGAGACAGAATAGTGGGTATCTCCCCTATCTTCTTACATGAAATAAAGGTATGGGTGGATCAAGGAGTTTATTAAGGTACTTTTTATAAATTTTTAAATTTAGGTCATGCTGTTATATCCTCTAACCCTTCAAAAAATTCAAAATAGGCTCCTAATTTGTTAATTATACACTATCTTGTATGTTGACTGTAGGTTTCATGAAAACCAACTTTGGACCTATTTTTAATTATCTTGAGAATCATGAGATGGTAATGATTGTTTTTTGGAGACTCTAAACATATTCATCCTTCAATCCTCTACTAGATTCTTCAAGGTATACCTTCCATTTAGATAGGTTTAATTGGTAGTCAATAGTGACTATGTTTTCATGTCTAGAAGATGACACATATAAGTGTGTACAGTATTATTAACCCTTGTGAATTGATTTAAGTCCTTATAGGAGTATTTAATGATAAAATATATCTAATTTAACTCAATTTATGTTTTAAAACCTGTGGTTAAACCAAAATGCCATATTCTTATATATTGTCATCCTATAGTTGATTGTAGGTGACTCTTTTAAGGTAAAAGTACACCTATAGGTTTCAATGCATAGTATTTTCATGTCTAATATCCATTAAAATATATTAGTCTCATAGAATGAGTGAAAAATTATCATATCATGCTTTGAAATAGACTAGTAAAATCACTAATGTATTCAACCCATATTGCCATCCTACAACCAACCCGTCTGTGTCCATTCTTGTGATCAAGTGGAAACCTGTAGGTGGAAGTCTACATCAAATGTTTAATATCAACCCTTTTGATTGTCCCATATGGATCCATAGTGTTAACTATGTTTAAATGGAATCCTTAGTTCAAAATTTAGGCCTTCATTACATCTCAAGATGCTTGGACTTACAATATCATAGACAATAATTGCATTCTATAGTGCAAGAATGCATAGAATGGGAGTCATATGTCATCATACCCACTAGACCAAATAACCCTTTTTCAATCCAAAACACTTCCTTTACACCTGGATTGTATAAAGGAAACATTAAACTAGTTAGCATGTCAAAGAGTTCCCTCATGAAAAAGATTAAAATACGGACTAGGTCTATGTTTGGAAGAAGTTAGGTAACTTGTCCTTAAATTATTTTTTTATCAAATGCATAAAAATATCAAGTTTGAATTTCACTCTGTGACCTCATCTTTTATTTTTGTTTTATATCTAACTCCCCAAGACCCTACGTAAGCTCTAAAACATGTCTATATCCCTCATATAAATTGTTTATCTTCTTGTTAGGACACCTATAGGTGTATGTGTAAGTTACAATGTTATAGAGAATATACTAGAGATAATGTGCATGGTAAATTAGGACCAATCCTATATTTCTAGCATGATGCAATAATGTTTGTCATGTTTCTAACATGATGGATCTATAATACTAGTTTGAACACGAATATTTCAACCCTATAGACCTCTGTGGAGATCTATAGATGCACATGAAGGTGTGACATAGGAAGTGAGAAGGAAATATGCATATATGCATAATGAATGATCCTATGGTTCATTTTAGACCTTATAAACTTCAATAAATGGATCCTTTCCACCTTGAGTGAGTGTAAACTAGTCATAATTCTCTCTTCTAATGTGTTTATTCTCTTGTGAGGCACAGGTATGTGTTCATTAATTGTAGAAGACTATTTGTAGAACATAATAAATTGCCACATGATATCACATGATATTTAGATAAATTATCTTGATTATTCCTACTATAATGACATGTTCAACACCTTAAAACCTTCATTATACCTCAATGAATGTGTTTAAGATCTTACACACCTCACTCAGTTGACTGTGTATGATAGGCATGGATAAAGCTCATTGTATTATGTGTTCCTTGACTATAAATTACATGTGAGAACTTTTGGAACTAATATTGGAAGGTAGGAGGTAAAAAAAGACATGTAAACCATGAATTAAAGCATATAACCTTCACATGAAACCATCAAAAGGAGATGAAACTTCTATAGATGGTGAAAACCTAGTTGTTACTCCATATGAGACCAACCTAAAACTTAATATGCTTGGTCCATCAATTCAATTTGAAACATGTAACCAAATCTGGAAAACATGATAGAAATATGTTAACATCATATGGAAGTAATTTTAATAATTAGATTGTATGAACATGCTCATATAAGAGAACTTATAGGGTGTAGGAAATACCATGTAGAAAGAGACAATGAACTTCTTAAGCATGTTTAGTAATGCACAAGTGACCAATCCTAGAAATCCTACCACTAAATGGAAGTGAACTAAGTTTAATATCAACCTAAAATAAAATGTGACTAGAATCTTCTTCTATTGGTCATACCAAGAATAAACCTATTGACCAGTTTTGTATGCCTAGTGGAACAATGGTTTTTGACCAATTTAGGTTTTTTAAGAGATGATAAAGTTTGGAGTTTAGTATATGGGAGTTTAAGAGTCATCCCACAAGAATTACACATATGTCACACTCCTCTAGAGGCTTTACAATTTTTGAAACTACCCAAACTACCATTTTTATTCTTATTTCAACATAATACCTACATGTTTCAGGTAATGACTGACATTCCTGATAAGTATCTAACATAATGGATGATGGAATGGAGTTTGGAATACTTTTGGTACTTGAAAAACCATACAACCTTCACAACTAGCCCAAATATGACCCTTAGGTGATATATAATGACTTAGGAAATAGATCGACTATGACCAAGGTGATGACACATTAAATGACATAAAATAAGACTATGAAACACCATATAGGACCCTAATAGACCCTTATATAAGTTTTTAACTATATGGGGGTCTACTTATTTTGACTTATGGTCAAAATAGTCAATAGTAGTATTGAATAGCCTTCAACCATACCAAAATCAACTACATGGTCAATACAATAGGCATGTCCAGTATAGAGAATTTGAGCTTGGTGATTTTATACATAAAGAAAATTAGAAAAAATACAATGTTGAGTGTAATAAAAAACTCAAGTTTAAGCCTAAATACTGTTAGGATCCTGTGTAATTGTCACTAACTATGGTTCTGGGGAATATAAGTTGGCTACGCTAGAAAGAGATGAGATTGACAAACCAATGATCATAATCTACCTCATGAATTTTTTCACTTGAGTGACATAGGGTATTCTCTATGAGGATCATTTACTTTATGTTGTTACCATCCCTTCAAGACTATATCATCCCATATGCCTTTTTTATAGTACTTTTCTTATTTGCCTTAGGTATTAAAATATCTCATCCTTCTTTTGACCTTAGATCTAATCCATTAGTACTTAAAATGTTGTCAATGGTTTTGTTTAGATACATAGTCAATAGGTTATTCAGGTTAAATACTATTGATCATGTTTTTTAGTGTTAGTTTCTTTAAGCAGTGTGATAGTGAGCTTGTAAATTGCACCCATAATTTTTTCTACCATTAAACCTTCCCATGTTGTTATACCATTATGCCATTTGACTATTCAGGAGTTTATTGCTACATAGTCAAATTGTCTCACTGTAGGGTGAAATATAGTGGCTTGAGGTCTATTTTGACTATGTAGGAAGTGCTTAGTGATTTATAAGTTCAGATCGACCACCCCTAAGCCCATCCTTTTTCCATTTTTAAAGTAACTTATGACACAATCTCATTATTTTGGGAGTCATTTAAGCCAATGGCCTCACTATTTTGTGAGTAACCTAAGCAACACTCTCACTATTTTCTGATGAACCTAGGCCACACTCTCATCATTTTATAAGTAATTTAAGCCAATGGTCTCACCATTTTATGAACAACCTAAGCCAATGGCTTTATTTTTTTGTAATCAATCTACGTTAATGATCTTGTCATTTTGTAAGTAATCTAAGCCAATGTTCTCTGCATTTTGCAATTAATTTAAGCCAATGCTCTCACCATTTTACAATCAATTTAAGCCAATACTCTCACCATTTTAAAAATAACCTAAGCTAATAATCTCATCATTTCATGACAAATATAAAGCACACTCTTACTATTTTATGAACTTGTTCTTTTTCTAATCCTTAGACATAGTGAACACCATGAAGTATCAAACTCTTTCATTTGTGAACACTCATCTTTTGTATGTTAGTGTGGTTTTAGAATAAAACACACTCATGAAACTTTGTGAGTTCTTATACATGATATTTTCACAATAATCAGTGCCAACCCCTTGTGTTTTACAACCTCACCATTTTATGAACTCATTCCTATTTTATTATATCTATTGTGTTTTCTTGTCATTTATTTTATTCCATCCCAAATCCTAGGAGAACTAAATTTGGCCTAAAGTTCATGTTGGATCTTATGTCAATGGGATTATATAGGTAGGGTGTACTTACCTATCACATATAGAGACATCTCGAACACCCCTTCCTTATTTTTTTGTTCTCCCTTTTTCCCCTATACTATCATACTTATGTTATTGTTCCCTATACCATAAGGGAAATATTTTACCAAGCATAACACTTTTACTACATGTGCACAAATAGTTATATTAGTTTTTATCTATTTACCTTAGATTAGTTATTTGTTATATTTACCTTAGATTAGTTGTTTGTTGTATTTGACTTAGATTAATTGTTTGTTTTATTTGCCTAAATTATTAGTTTGTTTCATTTACCTCATTTGAATTTTTTCATTTAATTTTGCCTTAGATTTGGTTCATTTCTTACATTGGGGCTTAAATTAACTTGTTTATTACTTTATCGTAGGTATTTTTGTTGTTCCATTTTTAGTTAGGTGTTTTCTATTTCTCTCTTGATTATGCCATTTTACTTATGTAATTTTATTTTACCTCTTTAACTTGGTTTTTTTGTTAGATTTATTGATTTTAATTGGTTTATGACTAAGATCTATTTTTGTCTTCCTTCTCTTTGGTTACCATAGGTTTATTACATTATCTTTATTCTTAATTATTGATTTTATATATTTTGTAATTGAGTTCTAAGTATTTCTAATCACTCCTACACATAGTTTATTGCATTACATTTAAACTTGGGATTTGATTGATCATATCTTACACCTAAGTTGTTTATATTTGAATTTAAATTCTTAGTTTTTCCACATATAGGAGATACAATCTTGTTATGATTTGTTTATAACTATGATACATAAAGTCACATGGTACAACAAAAATTAGGACAAAGATCACTTAGACAATGGTGACATTAATATATCTCATCTTGTTCAGAATAGGCATATCCTAATAATCCAAACCCATAATAACCAAATCATAATGACTGCACTATGGGATATTTATGACATGCATCTCCAAGATAAACATGTATTAAAATTCATAAACATGAGTAGATAAATACATGGCACATCTATAGTAAATGAAGAAGCATATAATATATTTGATATCATACATTATGAGAAATAAAAAATAATATCAAAATTTACAAATAAAAAGATCATCAACATGAGACCATAACACATCGTGTTAAAGTAAATAATAGATCATCTCACATATATCAAAAGAATAATAGTCCATGTATAAGTCTATAGACCAAGTAGAAATGTCATACATCTCAAAAAATAAATGTCATATACATCATGACTATATACATACCATAATTCAAAAATACAAAAATGCCAAAGAGTTGTACAACATCAACTATGAATCTGAGAGTGCATAGTCCTTATAGGAGGTGTCTTTGGTGGACCTAGTAGTCCTAGTGGTAGAGGTAGTCATGGATAATGATTTGAATTCCATGACATAATTATATCATGTGTCTTAGATCTAGATTAGGAGGATCTAGTACCAGCTCTCTTTGCCTCCTAGACCTCAAATGTGAGCATTTATTGATCCCTAGGCATGACCATCTCATATGCTCAGTGATAGTAGGATTCCTAACCCTTACCCTGAAGGCTCTCGAAAACCATCCTAAAAAATACTACATATGTGATATCCCCTTGTGCCTCATTTCTTCCATGTCAGAGCCTCTAAACATATGATGGGGACTGATTTCTAGCCACCTGTATTTGCAACTATATATGTGTCATGTATACCACCTCTATCATTAGAGATTCAACCTCATCTTAAAGGGAAGTAATTTGACCGTCCCTAAGGGTCACCTGAGCCTAAATTTAGCACACACTCCTCTCTAGGCCCTAAATCTCACATAGTCTAAACTAATATCCTCCTCATGTATGACAATATACCTAGCTACACTAGTTGTACCTAATGGACCTACCTAGCCTGAATCCATAATTGTACTTGATATGTGTACTAGGTTAGGTTCCACCATCATACCCTATATATCACTAGTAATAACTCCATCAACAACATTGTATTCATTACTCTTAATGTTGTTTTTATGACTACCATTAGTACTAGTCTTATCCTTAGTTTCACTGTCTTGATAAACCGCCATCTCATCTCCACCCTATCCCTATCTCTATCCCTATTTAGCTCAACCTTGTCTAGTTATTTCCTAGGTACTATCAAAATCAATGGATAAAATTGCATCTACCATATAACATAGGTTGGTGTCATACCTACATCTATAAGGCCTCTTGGATAATAACCATAGAGTCTATAGAACTACTCCATAACTAACCATAACTTTACTCCTTAGGATCACTAGTGTCACTTGACTAATATCTTGAGTACTATGTACAAGACACCTAAGATCCTTTGGGATATCCTACCACATCCTACACTAACATAACACCCAATTAGGCACATAATCCTCAATGATGTAAGTCTATCTACCTATAAATAAACTCATGGTAGTCATGAATATTATTTACCACATGTTTTATGGACAATAAAGTTATAGGGTTAAATAGGGCCACCAAATGAAAAAATTAGACCTATGGTCATCCAACATTCACTGATAGAATTAGATCTCCTAAAATGACCTCTATAACCTATACCTATTTTCACCCATCCATATACCACCAGATCTTATAGGCCTCATACCCATATCTAGCCAACTAGGCACCCCATAGCTATGTGATCCCATTCCCAAACCTAGAGAAAATTAGTCATGTTAATACTCCATCCTCCTTAGTAGGTCACCATATGTAAATATAATTATATATGGGCGAATAATACCAAACCCCTATAAAATATGGTTGTATCATCCATCATCACCCTGATGACTCTTCCTAAACCCAAATGTCAAAATAAGTTTCCCTTTTTAGGTAGAAATATGCCACTAATAATCACCATCAGAATAATATCCTCTCTATCCACTAGTTATGGTGGTGTTGGGTCATTTGATATTAGGTCATCTATTTAAATATTTCCATATGTCTTTATAAAATCAATGTAAACCTTACCATGTGTCATTAGAATGTCTCTAAATCTAGTAAAAACATCCAATATATCCTACTAGTGTGTTATACATATACCAAATAGCGTCCATCCTCTTATAAGTAGATCTAGTTTACACCATATGTCCTCTAGTGTAATCATAGCCTCCTATATTGGTAGGTGGAAATTCAATGTATTTGAGTACTACCACTCATATATTACACTCAAATAGTCTTTATAAACTCTGATCATGGGCATCCATGCCACTTCTAATAGACCCATAGACTATAAAAATTCAATCATGTCCTTACTCTAGATCTATGGAGTCTATAAGTAATGTGAGTGTCACTCATTTTCCATCAATAACTCTAGTTTCTCCTATAAACACAAATAAATTATCATTAGGCTACATCTACATTCTTATCTATAAAGTACCTACCATTTCACCCCTATATCCTAGAGGTTACACCCATTTTTTATGCCTTAACAAGTCCTTGTTTTCTCTAGGTTAACCTATCTAATATTTTAAATAAGCTCACCATTTTATTTTTGATGATGTCACCATTTTAATTTTTCATGAAAATAATTACTTCACATATTTTGATGAAATCATTGATTGGGTGATTTTTGAATAAAATCGGTGAATCTACCATTCTAACTTGTTATGGAAGTGACAACTTTATCTATTTCGGTGAAATCATTAGTTCAATGATTTTTGCCAGAGATCAACAAAGTTGTCACTCATGGAAGGTGTTTCTATCATTTATTATGACATTAAAATAATGAATTCACCAGTTTTATCCCTAATTTTATAATTAAATGATAATAAATGCAATAAAAGTGAAATTGGAGTTACTTATTGGTAGTCCATCATGTTGTGGTTTCCCATGATTGAAAATGTAGTTGCCCATGTACCTCCTTCCTCATTTGTAATCCATCCTTTTTAAATTTATTCTCAAAAGTTTAGAGATCAATTAATCAAAGGGTTTGGTCAAAATGAAAAAAATTATCCCCAAGGGGTGAATATATAACATGCAAACTTAAATTTTCACCCCTAGTGCCTAAATTTCCTTCCGTTCATTCTAGGAGCTCTTATTTTTGACTCCATGGTTATTTTTTCACACCATTCATTTATATATTTGTTATTTTTGATAATTTTTATCACTATACCATATTATGGCCCTTTTTTATACCTACTTAACAAAAGTATTTTATGGCCATACCATGTGCTAGTTTGAACATGTATCTTCATACTAACCAATCTTTGTAATTCATGTTATTTTTTTATGCCAGCTCATTACCAATCGATATTATGGGTTTAATGCATGAGATACCCTTACCAATTTTCATAGGCATGGAAAATTATTTTCACTAATAAATATTCACTTTGTCTTACTAGGGAAAAATCACATTTATTTACTGATTAATCTATCCTATTGGGGGAAATCATTCTGCCAATGATTAAAACTACCTTTTTAGGGATAATCATCTATTCAACCATTATTTCCACTAGAACATGTCATTTTTACTCTTTTTTAGGGATTTTATGATAACATATTTATAACTTAATCCATTTATGGGGCATCTATGTCTAATCTTTCACCCTCTGGGGCATAAACATGTACCTATTGGCTCATAACAAACCTACGGTTTTCAACATATTATTCAAAGCATTAAAATTTTCAACATAATATCTTTTTCATTATTTGAGAATACGTTACTATGATTATTTCTTGAAATGATTTATCAAACAACACAGACACTCCTTTTTAGCCACTTTCTTGTCTAAATAGACTTTAGACTGATTTTTACCAAACTATGTAAATTAAGCCTAGAAATCATTAAACATCCAAAATTTAGCTACATATTAGATGTAAATGATGAAAATTATGTTAAGGGATCCATATTTGTGGTATTAACCTATACAAAAATTATAACCTCTCAAAAATTCATCTCTAGTTAGCTTACAACAAAGCAAACTGACATTTTCAACTAATTAAGTTAGGCACCTAACCCAATTCTTGAAATGACCAAAAAACTAAGCATAATTAATTAACAATAAAAATCAAATTAAATCATTAATTTAAAATTCCATGTTGAAGTAATAAATATTTAGTTTATAAAAATTATTTTTGAATAAAATATGAGGTCATGATGATGTCATCATACTCAAAGTCAAGAATTGTAAAAAATCAACATAAATTCCCTAAAAATAAATAATGTTGAGCCACACCTCCATAAATGCATAATTAAAGCCTCCATTAATTATATTTGGAATACAAACACAAGCCCTAACCTAAATATACTTGGGTTTTAATTAGTTGAAAACCTATAAATATAAGTGCCATGGCCATTCTTGAGTTACAAGATTTTATTGTGCACACTTACTATGCATAATTTAAAAGAGGTGCTTCATACAACCAAATCATGTCAAAACCAAACCATCTGTGAACAAGGGAAGATGCTTCCCATGAATCATTATTGGTTAAAAATACTCTATTGTCGACAAGTAAAGCACAAGTCAACTTTCATGCCAACAAAAATTTTAGATTGTCAAGGAAGGTAAAGGTGTCATTTTATATTTTTATTGCCTTTTTATCTTGTTTATTATATTACTCACCCTAGGTCTTAGGCTTGAAATGCTAGTTTTCATTGAATTATTTTTTTATACACTAACAAGATAAAATAACTTCTTATTCATAATCCTATGATACAATAAGGATAAGGCCCATGTAGTTGTACAAAGGCTCTACATGGAGTGAGATGAGGTGAGTAGATAGTCTCACAACAAGGTTTTATCAGGGTACTAGTAGATGTGATGTAGGCTAGGTATGATTCTATATAGGAAAACGATGAGGATGGATACTATCATAATTTATATGAGTTAGTAGTACTATTATAGGGTAGGGCAACTAGTTTTCATGAGCATACCCAAAATGAAAGATTGAGTCATACATCTAGGTCACATCACACCTTTACATCTAAGATATTAGTATCACATCTTCCCCCAAAGATTATAGTGATGGGTCCACCATAATAGATTCCACCAAATGGTATAATATTGAGATTTTATAAATATGGCCCCCAAAGGATTTCTTATAGAAATTTGTTTAATATATGTAACTACTAGAGTAGGATATAAATTAGATTTCATGTAGACTATGGGCTATAAGTGATCTTGGTAATTAGAATATCATGGTTAGCCTATAGGATAAGTATTTAGGAACAATGAGATAAAAAACACCGGCCTTTTGGTAACATGATGGTCATAAATGAAAGGGTTGAACAATGAGTGATATTCATCAAGTGTACAAAAATTAATTTATTATATATAATCATAATTTAATATCTATAGATATACATCAAAAGTGATACTTTTATTATGGTGTAACACTATCAAATAGTAATCAGGTTTTAGTTAAAATAATGTCTTTTTAAAAATAACCAGTATATAATGAGTAAAATTTTATATAACATTGAAATAAAACTTTTTGGTTAGATATACAATAGGAAATGATCAATTATACGTAAATGTTAGACTTTTACTTATTTGTAATATATTTTTATTAACATATAAAGTCAAACGATATAATATCATTTGATAATTTTAATATGTTTTAATAAGTAATCACTAGGAAATAGTAATAAAACTTTGGTTAAAATAATATCATATTAACTTAATCATGTTTTTCTCTAAATAATATCTCTTTGTAAAATTACCATTTTATAATAAGTTAAAAATTGTATCACATTGAAATCAAACTTGGCAGTTGGCTAGGAAATAGGAAATAATTAGTTTAACCTAAATGTGAGAATTTTTATTATTTAAATATGTAATATATTTTTATTAAACATATAAAGTGAAATGATATGATAATATTTTAATTCTTACAAAATACCACATACGTGAAAATTTAATAATATGTTTTATTGTATTTTCCTTCGTAAAATCTCATATGGTATTTGTATTTAATTTTATTATATTGTAATGATTAAACACTATAAAATAGTAATTAATATTTTTTTTAAATAATATCTTTTTATAAAATTGCCATTTTATAATAATTAATAATTTGTATCACATTGAAAATAAACTTGGTGGTTGTCTATGGAATTGAAATCAAACTTAGTGGTTGGATAAGAATTAAGAAACAATCATTTAAACCTAAATTAGATAATTTTTATTGTTTAAATGTTTAATAGATAATTTTAAAATATCAAAATAAATTACATTATATTTTTTTATTTTTCACAAAAAATAAAAGATGTCAAAATTCAAATATCAGGTTAACTTATGTTTATTCCTAAAAGCTCATATAGTAAATATATGAAGTTGAGAAAAAGATTGTAAATATACATACTCCAACTCTTATAACTGAAGATGAGGAAGATAAATATAATATTACAAACATGTTGACTACAACTTCTACTTCAACTATTATAATTTAAGATAAGGAAGTTGAGGACAATATTGTAAATATGAAGAATTCAACTTCAACTCTTATAATTGGAAAGAAGCTTAGGAATACATTGTAAATATGCTTAATTCAACCTTTATTATTCCAATATGTTGAGGAAATTTTTTAAATATTTATAATTCAACCATCATGATTCTATAAAATAAACTTTTATTCTTACCAATGAATAGAGTTCATATAATTGCAGAAAAAAATTAATGTTAGATATGAATTGAGTTATTATTATTTCTAAGTATAGTAGAATATTTAAGGATTATTTGATATATAGGAGGCTTGAAGTAGTGTATTTTATTCATAATTTTATTTCTATGTTTCATGTTTCCATATTGTCCATGATGGAAAAATACAACCTAAACACAATCAATTAAAGAGTTGAATAAGGGTTTGGATAAATGGCTAACATTTTTTTTGAATAAGCTTAAGATAATTTGTTTAATATTAATGAAAAAAGATTTGAGGACCTCTCAAAATAAGTGAAATATTAAAACCATTAAGAAGGTTTATTAAAAAATAATGTTTATAAATAATATCTAAATATTTTGGATGAAACAAATATAATAATTGTTGACCACTCTCTTCAATAGTGTATATATGGTAATGCTACTAATTTGATAGCTAGTTGAAAAAAATTTAAAATGTCCAAATAACTAGATAGAAAATATTCATAATCCTTTAAAATATACTATATTATTTAATTTTATTAAATTTTGTGTATTTCAAATTTAGAAAAATTATTTAGTGTTTGAGAAAATATGTAAATGTCTTATGTTTCAATATTTTTAGCAAAGATTTATAAGTCTTTGAAATAGACTATACTATTTCAATGTTAATAAATTTTGTGTATTTCAAATTAAGGAAAATTATTTCATATTTGATATGGATTATAATATATAAATGTTTTATATTTATATATTTTTAACAAATTTAAATGAGATTTTATATAACTCTAAAATCGTAAGGTTTTATATATTATATTGGTTTTCTTTTCTTTCATTATGCCATATGAAATATTAATCAATGTAGATATCATAATAGGATCTACTAAACCCAAATGTGGCATGTTGCAACATCATTGCAATTTTTTTCCTTCAAGAGACATAAAACTAATATAGAAAACACTATTGAATATATATCATATGGGTTAATGATAATTGATATAACAAATTTTGTAAAAGAAATACCTGATTTCAAGGGAGATAAGGGTAAAATACTTTTTAAAAAATGTAAAATAAGTTTCTATTGTTTCTCACTTATATCAAAAAGGTTTTGTTTCATTATTCAATTTTTTGTGATATATTATGTTATATTAATATTTCAAATAGTTGAAATATTATTATCTTTATAAAACTATTAAAAAAAACACAAATAAAGTGGTATATGTTGAGATTTAATTTTTTTAATTCATTATTATCAGAATAGTGGAAACAATAATTTCCTAACCAAATTTAATAATAAAATTTATATTAAATTTAAAAAATTAAGTAATCATTACTTTTCATTCATTGCAATTAAAAATGAATATTTGGCATTTGTAAATATGGAGAAGGAAACCAATACAACTAGAAAATGGATTATTAATGTACTTGATGTCTACAAATGTGGAAAAGGAAACCAATACAACTATAAATTTTCTCATTATTTTTCCTCATTAGTTGTTATTAATTTTTCATGAAAGACTTAAAGGATGATAATTTACCAAAAGACATTCAAACTATTTAATTGGTAATGCAACATATTATCTATGTCTTAATATAAAGGATATACTTGATGAATCTCTTAGAAAATTTACAAATGCATGTTTATGGTAATAAATTAAATAGGAACACCTCCATAAATGATTGAATTGGTGCATTGAGTTTAACATTAATAAGTTCAAGTTTGTTTGGGGTAGAACTTGGTGCATAAATTAATATGGTTGTAATAGCCAATGGGAATTATTAGAAAATACAAAAAATACACAAAACCATCAGATTCAATTGTGCATAAGTTGGGAAGTAAAAATTAATGTGAAGATTTACATATTGTATGTATATATTGTAATGAATTATTTTATAGTATAAATTCTTTGCTAAGAATTATATAACACATGAAAGATATGATGAAAATAAAAAAATTACTTTTGAAATGAAGAATGTAATGAAATTAGTATATGTAAAAAGATATTTAGGTGAAAATTAAGATATGATATAATAAATAAATAACATTAAAATAATGGACTCGAAATGCCCCAGTGGTTATCATAGGCAAGAAGCGTAAAATAGGTCAATTTACAAGTGAATCCATTTTAGTTGAAGACGACAGGGTAAAGCCTAGAGATGATTATCAACAAGAGGATCTGGGTTAAATTCAGAAGTATTCTAAGCCAAAGCCACCTAAAGTAGGGAAATTAAATACTAGAGATAATTATAAGGTCAAAGGTAAGCCTTCATATGGTAAAGCAACAACAAGAAATTAATGAGAATTTTAAGAATTTAGTTAGTTCCATAAAAGGCAAGGAAAATGCATACAAGATTATTGAGGGATTACACCTACAAAAGTCCATCATGCATTGGTTTGTGAGGGAACTAACAAACCTTAAAATGAAGGTTAGGTTTTTACATTAGAAGAATGACATATTGAACCAAATCATAACTATCAAGGAGGATGATCAATATTTTTAGAGCGTCCAGTTTAGGGTGGATATGTTGGTGAATGAGAATGAGAAACTAAAAAATAACATTAGTTTCTTGGTAAATTACAACAAGGAAGCCATGAAGAAGGAAACAACAAGTTTGGTTCAGACTTATAGATTATATCTATAATTCAGTCATTCAAAATCTACAAGAAATACAATAAAAATATTTTATTCACTCTCTGATTCAAAACCATATGGGTGTTACAATTAAATAGGAAAACTATTTCCTATACTTGGGTAGATCCTATCTCCACCAATTTCTCACCTAGATACACAATATGCAATATGTAACTAATAACAAACATATTTACATACTATTTTTTTAACTTAAAACAATAATACAACTAACAAAATAATCTTAACCAAATATATTTTAACAAAATACCTATCCATAATAATGAATTGCTACTCTCGTAATTATTCATATCAAAGTTTACAAATTACTATGAGGCCTAACATTTTTCCTAACATTCCCCCCTTAGGCCTTACCTGATAATTTGTGTTTTAAAGGACTTAATGAAATTAATGAACACATCAACTTTATATCTACCATTCACTATCGAGAACACATCAACCAAATTAGTGTGGAAACTTAGAACATGAAAATCTATCATCAACCATTCATTGAGGGAACACATCAACATAACAGTGTGGGAACCATGATAGGATCACCATTTGTTCAATTTTCACTCTTGTCTCTCCTAAATAAATTTTTTTATGAAATACCCTATATGAGAGAATAGGAAATTCACCTCTTTATTTGTCACACAAACATATGCATAAAATATGAAATATATATATATATATATATATATATATATATATATATATATATATATATAGTATGTAATACCCTATATGAGAGAATAGGAAATTCACCTCTTTATTTGTATCACACACACACACACACACACACACACACACACACACACACACACACACACACACACACACACACACACACACACACACACACACACACACACACACACACACACACACACACACACACACACACACACACACACACACACACACACACACACGTGATGTGTGTTTGTGTGTGTGTGTGTGTGTGTGTGTGTGTGTGTGTGTGTGTGAGAGAGAGAGAGAGAGAGAGAGAGAGAGAGAGAGAGAGAGAGAGAGAGAGAGAGAGAGAGAGAGAGAGAGAGAGAGAGAGAGAGAGAGAGAGAGTGTGTGTGTGTGTGTGTGTGTGTGTGTGTGTGTGTGACACGTGGTGTGTATGTGTGTGTATGTGTGTGTGACACGTGGTGTGTCTGTGTGTGTGTGGTGTGTGATACATGGTGGGTGTGTGTGTGTGTGTGATAGAGAGAGAGAGAGAGAGAGAGAGAGAGAGAGAGAGAGAGAGAGAGAGAGAGAGAGAGAGAGAGAGAGAGAGAGAGAGAGAGAGAGAGAGAGAGAGAGAGAGACTATTGCAAGGAGCACCCCTTCATTAGTGGCTAATGAGAGGCGTATAAAGGTTCCATCCTCTAGTAGGCATGCTTAATATAAGAAATCTTCAAAACTATAACTAATGTCCTCATTCATTAGTTATTCTTCATCATCATCATCATTAGCATTCATGGAATTTTCTTATAATTTTCCATTAAGAATTTCCTTGGCTCTTTTTTACAGTTTACAATCAAATGGATAAGTTGTTTATAATAGAAGTAAATAAACCATTTCTTTGTATCCTTAGAAGTTGATCCTTGTTTGAAAGAAGATTTAGATCTTCTTTTAGCAAATGATTTATCCTCTTTTTTTTACCATATAATAAACTTTCAACTAGATCAATATTCTTATTTTTTAATCTATTAAAGAACAAATTAGATCTTCTAAGCTAGGGTTTATTTTTCTTAGTGTATAAACCATATCGTAATATCTAATTGGCATATTATTTAGTAAAGTAACTTTTGCATCGTCATTAGGTACATCTACCTTTATTCTTTCTAATTGATTTAGAATGGAGTGAAACATAATTATGTGTTATACCATGTTGTCACTTTCCTCCATCTTGAGTCAAAACAACTTTTGTTTAAGAGTCACTATTGTACTTACTATTTGAGATCCAAATAACATGTTCAATGTAGTCCAAATGGTATTTGAACTTTTTGATATCAGATAACCCTAGGCTAATAATTATTATTGATTTCCAATCTTTTCTCTCCCATTTTACTACTTCATCTGCATCTTTTGGTTTCTTCATTTTTCCATCAACATTATCCCAAAGATCCTTGTTGATTAGAAATAACTAGGTTCTTACTTCCCATGTGTGAAAATATTTTCCTTCAAACTTTTCAATGTAGTTTAATTTGTTCATTATGACCCCCCCACCCTCCCCATAATTTGGATGTCATGTAAATTGATAATGCATCCAATTACACATAGATAATATTGGCTTTAATGACAAATGACTACAAAGAAATACTATTTTTGACTTTTATTGACATACTAGACTCAAATTAATTTAGAATTTTTAATAGGAATGACCAATAAAATATACTTTTAAACATGGCTTTGACCATAATCCTAAACTAAAACTTAAAAACTTTGAGATTTTTGATAGTATATAAACTTAGACACATACCTAAACATTCACATAAATTTGACTCCTCCTTAATACTCGATTTATAACTCTTTGAAAACTTAACATGATTTTGTCAACCATTAAATAATTAACAACCAAATATTAATCGACATACACATAAAAAAACTATATGTTTGACTTTACATATACATTAAAATAACATGTTATGATAGGAATTTTAAATTAGAAAAATCATGACATAGTTCAAAGCTTCAGTGTCTCCATCATGTAGCTGGATAAAGATCGATACAAAGACTTCAAATTTGGTATAGCTTTATTCTATGGTAGAAGGCCATATGAGGATTACATGTATTCAAGAGTCATATGAAATCATCAATGCATGAATTTAGTGATAAAAATTAATGTGTGGAATATGTCTAGCCCATGAATATTTTTGACTAAACTTTCCTTCAATCATGACACTATTGTGAATAGTTATGGATTTCCTTAGACTGTCAAATGCACAAATACTACTACGTATTTATCTATAGGATGAGTTTAAGATAGAACACCATCACCAAATTCAAACAAGTTGGAAGGTGAGCTTAAGAAAACATAATAATTTTGCATGTACATAAATTTATTATTATGTAGCTTTGCAGCTCTTCATTTCAAAAATTATACCTAAATTGAAAATAAAGATTAGAATGTATACAATATTCTCCTCAAGAAAGTAAAAAAATCATCCAAATAAAGCATGGAATATAAGATAACTTATATTCAATAACTAATTTTGTTTTATCCACTAAATTGAACGTTTGTGCATTATATAGAGTGGACAGAGAAACAAGCCTTGCGAATAGAACACCACAATGAGGATGAGATGACAATGGCTGCCCCATACTCCCATGGATATCATTGATTTTTCCTACTCTAATACCTGATAATATGTCTAGTTCATATTTATATATTAAATATGTAATTCATTCATTTAGAGCATATAAGAAATACAATAAAAATATTTTATTGACTCTTTGATTCAAAACCATATATATGTTACAATTAAATAGGAAAACTCTTTCCTATACTTGGGGAGATCATATCTCCACCAATTTCTCACTCGGATACACAATCTACAATATGTAAATAAGAACAAACATATTTACGTACTATTGTTGTAACTTATAACAATAATATAACTTACAAAATATTCTTAACCAAATATATTTTAAAAAAATACCTATCCGTAATAATGAATTACTAATCCCATAATTATTGATATTATGGTTTATAAATTACTGTGAGGACTAACAATTTTCCTAACAGGGAATTCACAATGTTGAGAAACTCAGAGCACATTTGGGAGAGTTATTCGACACAAAGACCACTATCAAAGGGAAATACAAATAGGTCCAATATAGCTTGTGCCATAAAGACATAAATAAAGAAAAAATGTTTTTTTAAATTAATGTTAATCTCAAAAGGATGAAATTTTTTGGGAATCTTAGGAAACCTAGACATGGATTAGGCTCTGATTTCTGCTTATATGTTCTTTTTATTTGTCTTTTATTATATCTAGGTTATGTTTTGGTTATTTTAAGCTCTATTTTTTATTAGTCTTTCTCTTTGTCTTTGGTAGAATTTTGATTCTCTTTTGTTTGTACTTCTCCTAGGGTTTGAGGACCATAGTTTAAAAAATTTCCCACCATTTAACCTCAATAAAAAAATAACATTAAAAAACAAGGACTAACATGTATAAATAATGAAATTTTGAGGGAGCCTTCAAACCCTCATGTTTTCTTGTCTTGCTTCAGTCATGGGACCTTTACTCCACTGGTTAAATGTTAAGGGAGCCCTCAAACCATCTTTGCTGTAATTACAAGTTACGAGATCCTTAACACCCTCATGTTCTCTATTCATGCCATGGTAGTGAGTACTTCTACTTCTCTTTTTTCTATTTGGGGGACTCTTATAGCCCTTTTTATAGTTCTTAGTAGTTAAGGGGGATCCATTACCCTCTTTATTATTATTTCATGTGGGTCTAGTTGTCAAAACCCTCACTATCTCGATTCATAGTTCTGATTTCAAAAGCATTTTTACCCTATCAAATAAAAAACATTATTAAATAATGATTAATTAAAATTATAGGTTTACCTATAAAATTTAATGTTTAATTTTCTTTTGTTTATAAATGGAAATTATAAATATTAATGTTTGATATTGCTCTATTTGATAAAGGGATCCATAACTCAACCAATTGATGCACATTCAAAGATATGAAATGATGTTGGAAACATGTGTGTTTCATCTCACAATTTAATGAAATAATTCATTATGGAAGACTATGATGCATATGTGAATAAAATAAGAACAATGAAAATCTAGGTGAATTATATGATATATTTTTATTGTATATTTATGGTGTTTTTACTCATGTCTATTTAGATCACCTTAGTATGACCTCCATGACATGGTGTTCCACTAGTTATTTTCTAAATAATTCAATATGTTTTGAAACAATTTGGACTTTGCTGATTGAATGTTTTAAAATGCTTATGTAATATTTTATTTTAAATTAGTAAATAATTATTATATATTTTAGTAGTGGATCACAGTTAGTGACTCAAAGTGTCGAGGCATAAAAAAATACACACATTTGTTTCTAAAAAACTTGTAATGATATTATATTAATAATTATTAAATATTATTTTATTATTTATAATAATTAATTAATATTATTGTCATTAAAAATTAATAATATTTTATATATGCATAACAATATGAATCACAAATGACATTTCAAGATCTACAATGTAATATTTTTAATAATTAATTAAATTTGAGCAGTTTCGCAACCGTCTCCGAAGTATTACATTTTTATAATAATAATTAATATTATTTAATGATTAATTATTTTATTGTTTCCAAATAATTAATCAAAATTATTTTGTTATAAAATATTAATAATTATTTAATATTAATTATAAAATTTTAGCAACTAATTAATATAATTATATTATTAATTAGTCATTCATTAATTAAACTAATTAGTAATATTAAAAATTATTTAAAATTATCAATTTAATCATAAAAGAATGACATTTAATTATAATTATAATTAATAAGAGAGAATGATACAAAAAAAATTTGGAGCAAACTACAAAAGTGAGAATAAATAAGGATGAATTTATTCAAGCAGGTATTTCAGAAACTCCCCAAGAAACCATTGATCCAAATTTTATACCCTCAAGCACAAAAGATAACACCTTGAATGAAGAGGATTTTGATTTGATTTTCCATAACCCTGAATAATATTTTGTAAATATTTTTTTTCCAAAAACCTTAAAGGATAACAATGGTTGGATTAAAGTTCAATGAAAGTAGAAAAACAAAAAAGTGGAGGCCCGATCATCCAATTTACTTTGAGATGGAGGTCCTTGCACATATCGTTTGAAAGGAGGAATCAAGGCCTAAAAGGTTTAGAATCATCTTGGATAGATCTTGGATTTTATATTTATTATTTGAGGAGTTGGTTTCATTTTTAGGTTGTACGGGTTTATTTTTTCAAACCATCTTTAGGATGTAGTTTGGTTGTTTTTGGGTTGGGTGCAGTCCCTTATCTTTTTTTTAGGTGTTTGTGTCAGACTATGGTATTATTTGGGTTTTAAGACCCTATCTGACTATTTTTCTTCTAGGGTATGGGGTCACTAGTTTCATAAAACCCCTCTTTACCCTTAATAAAAAAATAATTAGTTTACTTAAGCAATTATTAAATTTAAACACATTTATTTTATTAATAATTAATATTATTTAATGATTAATTATTAGTAAGTATTTAATATTTTTTAATAGTTTATTTAATAATTAATAGTTAAATAATAATAATGTTTTTATTTTTATCAATTAAAGATCATTTAATTATTCATAATAATTAATTAATATTATTTAATGATTGATGATTAATTATTATTTACTGGTATTAATCATTAATAAATTTTATTTTAGTATTATTTTCTTAAAATTTTATTATAAATATTAATTAATATTAATTAAATTATAATTATTAGTTAATATTAGTTTATTGAAGGTGTTTTTCAACTGATCATTTGGATACACCCTGTTATAGTTACCAAACATAAATTGGAATCATCAAAGTGGAAGGATGCCCTTCTTGATATTATTATAGTGAAATGAGTTACTAACAATTCCTCTAAAAAATCAGAGAGAGAAGCAATGGATTAAAATTTTGAAGCCCCTATTCCTGATTTAAAGTTCCCTACAACCAAGAAGACAAAATCCATTTCTTAAGGGTTTAGTGAATGATATTACTTTCGAAAGGAAATATGAGGGGTTAGAAGCTACAAAATATTCAAATACTGATTGAAGTAAAATAGGCCCTAATCTATCCCATTGATGAGTTCAAAATAGTTATTCTTTTTGTTTCATAAGTTTGTGAAGACATTGAAGATCGGACTATAGTTTTTAAGAAGAACAAATGACGACATAAAAAGGACCTTGTACCAACTATCATGACTCTTCATTCCCATATAGGTGATGGTGGGGGAGGGAAATAATACTTTAGAAAGCATGAGATAGTAAGTTTGAGTCTTGTGTCTAAACTATTTGTTAATTATTCATAGATTGTTGCTAATAGGAGTCTCTTTGTTTATGGATGGCTTAAGTTCATTGTTGGTGTTAGCCTAGTTGTTATAGGCTAGTAGGATAAATTATTTGGCTTGAGATTTATTGTAATATATATTTGGTATTGTAAAAGTTTCTGGGGAATTTTAAAATCCACATATTTACTCTTATCTATAAAAATACTATTGAATGTTTATCCATTAATAATAATTTTAATATTATTTTATTATTACACCAATAGGTGTTCCTAGAGTGGCATTCAAGGGGAAGCTGGGAGCTATAATGACATGAGAATGTTACCATTTAATTATTTAAAAGATGATAACATAAAATAAGAAATAAAACATTTTAATTATTTTTAAAGCTAACATGATTAAATAAATTATAAAACAACTGACATAATAGTTTGAAAAATAATAAACATACAAATATAAATAAATTCAAACTAGAAAATAGAAAAGAAATGTAAAGTGAGGGAAATAAAAATTAAAGAAGAGTAAAAAAAATGGGGGAAACTGAAATGTCATCTTGTATTGCGCATTTAAAATACATTTTTTTAACATTTAATGTTTTAGAGATTACTTATGATCTCATTGTTTTCCCTATACAACTTCCCTCATTGCTTTTAGTGTGAAATTAATTTCAACTTAATCGATTACGTTATATTACAAAATCATATTTAATAAATATATAATCATATTACCACATCATATTTATTAATAATCATAATAATAAAATTGTAAAAATATATTATCATAAGAAATTTTTAAAACATCATAATAAATAAATAGATAATCATAATTTTCTATTATCCACGCGTACTAAGAGGCTTAGTATGTGTAAAATAGGCCTACCAATTTTGGAGTGAGTATTGAAAGGCTGGTTACATGGGATAACCCCAATAAAATCCTAACCCAAATCTTAAACACCCTCAATAATGATTCCAATAAATTATCACAATGAGTTGTCCAAGCATGACCTGAAGGTTACATCAATGAAGATCATGTGGAATTAGTTGAGTAATCATTCTCACCCCAAATTCACATTTAACTCCATTAATATTAGCAATTAGTTCAAATTATCTAGGAAAAAGATAGAGATGTTAAGTTAATGGGCATCAATTCTTGTAGCAAGCTAAGCATATGGATTGATAGAGACCATTTTGAATCGCTCTCATGTTCAAAAGTCTAGAATAATAGGAAACTATGGAAAAAACTTCTTAAATGAAATATGGCTTCATTCATGTAACACATTATAGGTCATGACAAAAACCTCTTTAAGGCTTTTGTTCTCTCCTAGAATAAGTGAAAAATTGGAATAAGGGGTATTGAGAATAATTGTCTTAGAGGAAAGCATTGTTGAGGTGATGGGCATGCCCTGTAATGAAATAGAAGGCTTCAAAGACAACATATATAAACTTGAACGGATGCATAAATTCTTCAAAAGTGATGAGGATATAGCATTGTTGAGGTGATGGGCATGCCCTGTAATGAAATAGAAGGCTTCAAAGACAACATATGGAAACTTGAATGGATACATAAATTATTCAAAAGTGATGAGGATATAAATATTGATAAGAAATGCTTCCCCAAGATTAATCTTCCCAAGTGATGACCATAAATATGTCTATAAGTGATGAAATATATTACATTAAAAGGTAAGTTCACCGTAATTTTGTCTCATCACTTCCTTCTCCTTAACCATTTCAAAGGTTATAAGATAAGTTTGCCTTTATATTTGCTAAAATCCTTGGAAATAACAACCCTAAATTACCAAGTGAGTAATAAAAATGACATAATTCAACATGGTCTGATATATATGTTGGTTTAAAAAGGTAATCCTCTATCGATTAAATCCATCTTCCTTGCTAAAGACCTTCATTTTGATGCCCCTGATCCCCCTAACAATGAGGATGCATCCCCCATCCATGGGTCCTTCACACCCTCAACTAACCTATACCATATTCCCCTTAATTACTTGTTATCCCCTTAACCACCCTCCACAAAAAAATTCAAACCAATCTCTACCCCTACCAGGGAGTCAACCAATCATAAGGTCACCCTAACCCTCTCCCTATAAGACTCTATAGGCTAGTGTAGCTGATAACTTGGAATTTTTTTGGATAATCTTAATAATTTTAGGATAGTCCATGTCAAATATTATCACTTATTGGAATCATTTATCAATAACAACTATGAGACTCAAGAATGACTTAGACACGGTGCTAAAAATGCAAGACATCCTACTAGAAATGATGACTGAACTAGTGGTGGGCTCTGAGAAAATTACTTTTAATTAGACCATTTCTCATCATAAATGGACCCCAAGATTAATAAATACCATCCTCACCTCTAATGAAGGCCCCTCAAAATTTACTAGTGGTAGAATTAAAAAGGTTTTGCTAAGGGAAAATAGTCAGGAGACTAAGTAGGAGGCTACACAAAATGATAATTTCTCTAAGGAGCTATCTAGTTCTAACTAAGGTTGTGGATGTGGTCTTTTTATGTTTTTGATGAAGGCCTTTTATGAACTACTACCAATCTTCATCTTATATTTCATTATGTATTACTTTTGTGTAGACTAGTGGTTGCAGGATCCCTATAAAACCTACTTTATTAAACCTATCTAATATAAATAAATAAATAACTTATGGATAATATATAAATTTTAAAGAAAATTATTTATAAATAATTAGATAATCATAAATAATTTATAGATAACATATATATTTTATCACATCATATTATAAATAATCATAATTAATTTATGGGTAATATATAAATTTCACTGCATTATATTTATGAATAATTAGATAATCATAACTAACTTATATATAATATATATTGTACCACATAGTATTTATAAATAATCATATCATAACAATGAATTTTTAAATATAGATTATCATAAAAAATTACTACATTATAAAAAATTTCATCACTTGATAATAAATAAATAAATAATATATAGATAATCATAAGTAATTTATAGGTAATATTTATATTTTAGAAAATCATATTTATAAATAATCATAACATTGAAATTTTAAAAATAACTAATATATATGTAATTAAATATTAAATTTTTAATTAAACTATCTTTTTATGAAAATTTTCACATGGATCTTCTTTAACATCAACAATTTTTTTCAAAAGTGCTTGCTAAGTTGAATGTGTATTATGGAAAATGTGAGTTAAGAAAGGGTGGGAATTCTAAATTCAAATGAAGAATGCAGAGGATGTTGACAAAGGGGGTGACGTAGAGCACCACTTTGTGTCAACATAAAGACAAGTAGGATCTTCATTATTAGTAGACAAGGATTTCCAGACTTCTCTTAGGGCTAGATGAATATTTTCCCAAATGAAAATATCTCTTGGGATATGAAGCTTAAAGGAAATATTGGTTAATATAAAGATATTTATCCAAATTAATAGCTCAGAATCTCGAAGACTGGTGAAAGGTATCACATCTTCATTCCTGATTCTCTTAAAAACATTGTGTTGCAGGTCTTTCCAATGTCTTGGTTGGAAAATTTTTGGGATCTGATCTAATAATAGACATTTAATGAATCTAGGATTCAAAATATGGAAACCTAAAAGGGAGATTGTAATCTCTTAGATGAGTAATGATTCCATTTCTTTTAAATCTGATGCAATAATGATGAAGACTGTACACACATTCTTGTTGGTGGTCCATAGTTTCTGGGAAAGTTTGGCCACTTTTTAAAAAAATGGAAACTTGGGTTTCACCTAGAATAAGAAATAATTAATATCATTCCCATTTAGGTGTGTCTTCCTAGCCTACCTCTTGAATTATGGAATGAGTATGTATTCATTGATATAGACAAAATGATGGGATATTTGATTATTTTTTACTCTTCTATCAAAAATAAAACTCATCTATTTCATGCAAGGTTATGTATTAATGCTTTTATGGACCAATATCTACCTTCCTCCATTGTTTTGGACTCATCTAGTGGTAAATGGATCTAAAATATTGTATATGAAAACTCAGTTTTAAAATGTGACTGTTGTGGACACCCATCTAGAGAATGCTCAACTTTCATTAGAAAAGGAAAAAATATTGTCTTCAAAAAGAATAAACAACAATATATATGCAAACATTAATGCCCATCTAGAGAATGTCCAAATTTCAGTAAAAAAGGAAACGCTATTGTCCTCAAAAAGGATAAACAACACTATATATGCAAACAAAATGATCAACAAACCTTAGTATCACCTCATGTCTCCCATATCCCATAAAAAAGGGGACCAAAACAACAATATACTAAGGCTTCAATCAAGTATTCAAATGAGATCATACCAAGAAAAACATTATTAAAATCACCAGCCCTAGCTATATCAAATGTCAAGAACACTCCACTTTTGATAGAGGTTTTTGCATTACAACCTATTTTATCCTTGGTTAATGCCCAAAAAATTTTCATCACTAGTAATAAATTCCAGTGTCTCTAATCCTGTGAGGAAGATCAAAATAAATAGAAAAAATATTCCCCTATCAAATCCATGGATCTTGAAATCAAAGAACTAGGTGAACTAAATGCAAAAAATCAATTAGATCACTCTACACTTCAGAGACTCCAACATGATTTCACTTCAATAGTTATTATAAGACACAAGGATAAATAACCTTTCACCCATCAATTGGAAAAAAAGACAAGACATCTCTCAAAGTTTTAAGTGTGGGAAAAAGGGGTAGGTTGAAAAAAGGTAAAACAAGGAAAAAAAAGGTACACCAGGACATAGTGGATGATCATTAGTTTACAATTTCGGATAAATTTAACAGGCTAGTTACAAGAAGTTCTCATGAAAATAATTAATTGAAATATAAGATGTATGAACCATTGTGATAAACATCAAATGTTTATTGATCTTGAAAAAAATAAAATACCTTCCATTATTGCAATTCAAGAAATTAAAATGTAGGAAAATAGCTTAGAAAGAATCAAAAATAAAGTTAGGTCAGGTGCCAAGATGGCCATATTTAATTCAATAGGGTCTTTTAAAGTCATTACTACATTTTAGGATGAAAGGTTTCTTCTTGGAGATGTAATCTTTAAAATCCCACATCATATTGTAGTCCATTTTTCAGATAAAAAGTTAGACAATTCTTGGATTCTTTAAAACATTTACACTCCTAATAGTCCTTCCTCTTGAAAAAAATTATGGAATGATCTCACTTATTTTAGGGTAACTTGTAAGGATTCTCATTGGATCATTATGTGTCATTTCAATACTCAACTCCACCCTAGTGAAAATAAAGGAGGAACCTAGAATCTTACTAATAGTATGGAGGATCTATGAGACGTTACTTCAAGAAAAAATCTCTTTGACACACTTTTGAATGGTATCTCTTTTACCTAGACCAATAGGTTTAGGGGAGAATTTGATTCATGTTTGATTGGATCGATCTCTTCTTGAATCTAACTAGCTAATGACCCAAAATTTCTATCTCTCTTACCTTCATCACATATGCTCAGATCACAATCATATTTCTCTGTCATTAGAGCACAATCTTAAATAGAATAGGCCCCCCTTCATATTAGAGCACATGTAGCTTTCTCATCTGGAACTTAAGGATATGATCCATGATTGGTGGGGCAATTATATTCAAGGCACTATTGTGTACAATCTATCTTAAAAGATCAAAAATGTTAATAAAAACATTAAGATCTAGAATAATAACATCTTTGAAAACATCTTCTATCATAAGGATAAAATTGAATATGATTTAATACGTTTAGAGAAATAAATAGCCAACAATGGGATGACTAAATAGCTCTACCTAAAGGAAACAAATCTTCTAAGTGAACATCATAACATTTTATCCCATGAATAAAATTTTTGGAACCTAAAATCTAAAATGATCTAGCTCAATGAAGGGGATCAGAATACTAAATATTTTAATCTTTCCACTTTAAATCATAGAAATCAAAATAGAATTAAAAAAAAGTATTTGTGAAAATTGAGTTGTATACCAAGAATTAGATCAAATAAAAAATGAAATCATGATTTTTTTAAAGAATCTATTCACTTCTAATAGACCTCTTAATACTTGCATTTCTCAGTCTTTCCTTTTGCTAGTTCTCACTCTTATAACTAATTTAGATAATTCTAGTATTATAAAAAAACCATTGAAGAAGATGTGAAAAAGAAAGTGTTCATCTTAAAAAGGATAAAGCACCTAGGTCTGAAAAATTTCCAATTTTTTTTCCAAACTTTCTAGAAAATTGTCCAATTTGACCTTATTTAAGCTTCATCTAAATTATTTTCAACAGGAAAGATGCTACAAGAGTTCAATAATACTTTCATTTTCTTAGTTCCAAAATTTTTTAGAGCATCTGCTCTCAAGGACTTTAACCCTATTAATTTAGGCAATGTCATTTACAAAATATTCATCAAAATTTTAGTTCTCTTACTCCAGCCTTTTATCAAAAAAATCATCACTCAAAACATAGCTATTTTTATACATGGGAGGAAAATCCAATATTTCATCCTTATTTTGCTTCAACTTTGTACTCAATGCATTTAAGTAAAGATTTTGGTATGATCCTCAAGTTAGACATGATCAAGGCCTTCGATAGGGTGGACTGGTTTTATCATGACATGTTCTTGAGAAATATGGATTTCATCATTCCATATGTAAACTGATCTTTAATTTTATTAGCAAAACTATGTTTTTTATTCTCATCAATGGTTCTCCTTTTGGTTAATTCAATAATAATAATATAGTCATTAGGCAAGGGGACCCACTATCCCCCTTTCTCTTTATTATGCTTGTGGATATGTTCAACAAAAAATTTCTTGATGTTCAGGATAAAGGACTAATTAAAGGCTTTCAATCTCCTATTGGCATTCCTCCCACTCAACATCAAAATTTTGCGGGTGATACCATTTACTGAGCTTCTAACTCCATTAAATTGGAAATCAATATCAAATATTTTATTCTTAGATATGAGGAGGTATTCATGTAGAAAATTAATTTTGATAAAAGTACTCTTTTTTTCCTTAACATTCTATTTCCAAGATAGGCTAGAATTGTAAATTTTTTTGGATGCACCATTTAATAATTACCCTCTTCTTATCTTTACATTCATCTTTTCATTGTGAAAATTCCCATTCAAATATGTAATCCTATCATAAAATGATTCTCAAAAAATCTTGTTGGTTGGAAAGGTGTTGTGTTATCTCAAACTAAAAATCTTGGGCTACTTAAATATATTCTTCAAAGTCTCCCTATTTATGTCTTGTCCCTTTTTATAATTTCATCCACCATTTCTCAAAAAATTGATCAAATCCAAAATCATTTTCTCCATCCAAGCACAAAAATATCTAATCACTTTCACTTAGTTTCATGGGATAATGATTCTCTTCTTAAGCATGGTGGTCTTGGTTTAAGAAGTATTAAACACATGAATAAAGAACTTGAATCCAAAACACTTTTGAGATTCATCAAGGAAAAATACTTTAGATGAATATCCTCAAGGCTAAATATCTCCAACAAAGACCAACTATTTCTCTACTTCATGATAATACCTATGCTTTAGGTTCTGCTATTTAGAGTTTACTCATCAAAAGTATGGAGATCATTAAGCATGGTCACAAATAGAATCTTTTAAATGGAAATACTATTTTATTTTGAGAGGACACCTGGTTACTTTATTTTCCTTTATCTCATCTTGAACCGTGGTTTCTAGTCAAATATCATATTCAACTCATATATGGTGCCTTTGTTTCAGATTATTTTTAGCTATAGGGCTGAGAAAATACATAGAAACATCTTCATGTCCCTAACGCCACCTTGGAGCATACTTCTATTATCTCTGATCTTAATTTCCTTCTCCTCTTTGTTCACATTCCCAATATTCATAAAGAATTCTCTTCGTCTTGGGTGAGCACATTATGTGGTGAATACTAAGTGATATATGGTTATTTTAAAACCGTTTCTCATAATTCTTCTTCTTTTCCTTAGATCAGTATATAGGACAAAGAGTTGTCTCCAAAAATAAACATTTTATTATGGCTTTGCCTTTATAATAAGATACTCATACTTGATAATCTTTCTAAATGTGGTATCTACTTGGTCAATCATTGCACTCTTTATAAATATTATATAAAATCTATTCCTTACCTTCTCCTTTATTGCCCTTTTTTTCCATCACATATGGGGTCTCCTCCTCTTTAAATTTAATATCCTTTGCACTCATCTAGCCACCTTTTTTGATTCCTAGACTGCTTTGGTCTCTTCCTTTTCTAACAAAATTATCAATATGTTATGGACCCTATCTTTCCCACATCTAATTTGGGAAATTTGGAAGGAAATGAACAACATGATATTTGAAGACTCCTTTTGTACCTCTAATAGGGTTGCTCAATTTTTTTTTAGGTCCATCATTTAAAACTTTGAAGTATATAAAAAATAAAAGATCAATATATCCCTCATTATGAAAAACATATAGTTAAAAATTGGTTTTGTTATTTCTCATTATTAGTGGTAATCGATCCAAAGAAATACATTAGGAGAAGAACCAAATGAATTACCCATATCCTAGGATGGATCAAACTTAGCTTTGATAGGGCATATGAAGGAAATCCTAAATTATCTGGTAGAGGAGGTGTGCTTCCTAATGAAACTGGTAGCCTTTTAGCAACTTACAAAGTTAGAATAAGATTCCAAACTAATCACAAAGCTGAGGCTTTCACATCTCTTTGAGGAATTTAGGTGGCTAAGGCTCTTTGTGTAAATAGACTCCTAGTGGAATAATATTCTCCATATTTCATAAACTACCTTTAAAAATTATCTAAAGCATCCTAAACTATTGACTACATCATTCAGGAGAGCTAGTACTTACACAATGAGTTTGTTGAAATCATATTTCAACACACATGACATGAAGGCAATCATCTAGTAGATTCCTTTATAAATAAAGACATTTTGGTATCTGAATTCAATGTTTGTACCAATAATGACTCAACTCCTTATGATTGTGTTGAAATAATTAATAAAGATAGGCCTCCCCCTTTCATATTATGATCATGTATTTAGCCCCTTTTAGAGTCTTTATCCTTTTTCATCTCACTCATTTTTTTTGTCTCATCATCATCCCCATTTTGATTACCCTTTCTCTTATGTGTTCCACATATTTTCCTTCATTTCCATTATCCATTTTAGATTCATCCCTATTTTTTCCTCCCCCATCCATCCCTTGCAATTATGTTTTCCACTCACTTGGCTTTACCTTCCTATTCACTTAAAAATGGGTGGGAAACTATATAGAATTGAACCCATGTCTTTTCTTATACTTAAAAAAGATGAAATTATCCTAAAAATACTAAAAATAGGTGGGTTGATAAACTTCATTACCAACATTTATGGATATGACAATTTATTCTCTTATAAATTTTTTGAAGCGTAAGAAAATAGGGTGGTTATAATTAATAATGTAACTATTGAGGTAAATGAATCCCTCATTGTGCATGCTAATAGACTCAAAATTGAGGAGGTCAAATTTACTAAATTTGAAAGGAATTATAGAGAGGAGTGGGATAATTCCCTCCTGAATGGTGAGATCATGTATGGATGCATTAGTGGCTTCTTTAAGAAGAATCATACCACTCCTTTTGATCAATTTGTAGAGTAGATAATGCATTCTATCACATTAGATGGAAGGTATTCACTTTTTTACCATTTTCATCTTCCTATCTTTAATTATTTCTACCACAAGATTCCTCTTAGCCTTCCATTCTATATACTACATTCCTTAGAAACTTCCATTTTTGAGATTATAATGGGTAAAAAGATGGATCTTATTCACCAAGCTATTATATTTTTTATCCCAAAATTTTTCTAGGCTTTTTTTTCTTTGCCACCTGCTACCCTCAAACCCCCTAGTTACATTCCAAAACCCACTCCCAAACCCACCCACTTATGCAATATCCCTCCTAAATCCTCATGTGTCCTGAGAATCTCTACTAATCACATCCCTTGCTTAACCATTGACATCGTTAGTGATGAAAATGATTAGGATTTTTTTCCTTATCCTAAAATGAGTCATTTACCTCCTCTTCTAAAAAATGTTTCTCCTAATAACCCTAAGAAAATTATTCCTCCCAAGAACTGTAGAACTATGTTTGACCCTTTCATTTCGATAAGTAGAAAAAGGAAAGCATAGATCTCTTGTTCTGTTTGTACCCCTATCCCAAACCCCTCCCTTACCCCTCTCTCCCCTCCCTCTTCCCCCTTCTTTTCCGTAATATTCCCCACATTCCTTAGAATCTTCCATTTTTGAGATTATAATGGGTAAAAAGATGGATCCTATTCACCAAGCTATTATATTTTTTATCCCAAAATTTTTCCAGGATTCTTTTTCTCTACCACCTGTTACCCTCAAATCCCCTAGTTACATTACAAAACCCACTCCCAAACCCACCCACTTATTCAATATCCCTCCTAGATCCTCATGTGTCCTAAGAAGCTCTACTAGTCACATCCCTTGCTTAACCATTGACATTGTTAGTGATGAAAATGATTAGGATTATTTTCCTTCTCATATAATGAATCATTTAGTTCCTCTTCTAAAAAATATTTCTCCTGCTAAACCTAAGAAAATTATTCCTCCCAAGAACTCTAGAACTATGTCTGACCCTTTGATTTTGATAAGTAGAAAAATGAAAGAATTGATCTCTTGTTCTCTTTGGACCCCTATACCCAACCCATCCCTTACCCCTCTCACCCCTCCCTCTTCCCCCTTATTTTCCATAATATTCCCCTTTCCCACTCTCCTATGATCCTTACCTCTACTCCCTCCATCCACCCCTCTTCCTTGGCCTAGGATGATTGTAAACTTACTAAATTTTCAAAAAGATTGAATATGCTTAGACATAGTACACCGTTGAATCCCTCTCCAAATATTCACATGCAACTTGTTTCTTCTCCACTCCCTATTTTTTATTCCCAACCTCCTGAGTTCAAGGAAATCCTAGAGAACTAGAAGCATATCTCAAGGTTGAGTAAGCTTGAAGATGAAGTAGACTTGTACAAACAATTCTTAGAAGGTAAAATAAGGATAAAAAAATATTCAAATATGAACTAAAAAATTAATCCTTAATGATGGTATATAATACACTAAAATTTATCTTATGGAAGTTAGTTATAAAGTTCATCAAATTAAAAAAAGGTTCAACTTCTTGGAAAAGAACAATACATCACTCAATGAAAATCTAAAAATCTTGATTAATTATAGAAAATTCATAGTGATGACAAGTTTTCAAATTATGGATAGCTTGAACTCCCTGGCTAAAGGAGAAAAAAAAAATTCTTTCTCATGGCAAGATGAAGACCATTACTAGCATGGAAATTCTTGACATTATCTCTAATGTAACTTCTTTTCTGGATCATATTACTCATAAATGGGTAAAAGACTATAGATATTGGATGAGTCATATCAATTAGATTGTTGTTTTTCTATTATTGTTTTACTGTTTCCTTGTAATTCCTTTTTCTTTGTACTTAGATGGGTTATATATGGGGTTGAGACCCTTTTTTCTACTCTATGTGCAGTTGGATCCCCTTTGACTCTTTTGATATGTATGGGGTAAAGTCTACTTTTTAAATCCCACCTTTACCAATATTAGAAATATTATATTTTACAATGAAATGAAGAATGCTAGCTCATTCTTTCTTATTCATAAGATGGACAAGGTTGAGATTAATCCATTTTCCAAAAACAAATAGAAGTATAATTTATTGAACCCAACAAATGTTTAGTTGAATAGAAACCTCAATCTATACATTCTTAACAAGATTCTAGAAGAATCAAAGGCTAAATATAGTAGCTCTCTTGTTAGGAAACTATGTGGTAGATGGTGTTACATAGATGCTATCAAGAACTAGGCCAAAAAAGTGGGATGATGCGAGAGTTGTCAACATAGTGGCTATGGATAATGGCTGTATTTTATTCTTATTTCAAACTTGAGAGAATCACCTTAAAATCTTAAACGAAGGTTTTTGGTTCATGGGAAACTTATTCCTTATGCTTCAATAGTGGAATCTTAATTAGTCGTCCTTGAACTACAAAATGGATAAAATCCCTATGTGGATGGAGTTTCCTAGTCTCCCTCCTTTTTGGAATGATAGAATCCTTAGAAGAATTATGAAAATCATTGATACATAGGCTATCATTGACCTAATGACTAGTTATAGGATAAGATTGATCTTGGCTAGAATGTGTGTCCTAAGTAAAATGGATGAAATGTTCCCCACTTCAATTCAACTTAGGTCCTCAATTAGCTCTTAGAATGAACTTATCTAACTTAAAAAATAAAAAGAGATCTATGATTATTGTAGGTTGATGAGACATTTGAGAAACTCATGTACTAACGCACAATAAATTACAAGAAATGTCAAAAAATTTAAATATATAGGTGGTGAAATTGATGTTGAAAGGAATGAAGTGCTTCTGATCTGCTTAAAGATGACCCTCTATCCTCTAGTCCAGATCTATATAAGGATAGGCTATGGTTCCTTTTTTTATTTATCTATTTTGGTATTTCTAGGTTGGTTTGTTTTTGGTATCCCCCCACTTTCATTTTTGTCTTTTCCCATTTCTCCATGTTTCCTCGGTGATGTGGGTTTGTTGGGCCTTAGGCTAGTTTGATCATTTTTATTTCTTGGCCTTTGGTTTGTTTTGATTTTTATTTCCTAAGAGACATGGACCCTCCTAAATGTCCAAGATGGAATCCTAACAAGTCAAATGTGGGGTTACCTTAATCTAAACAATAAAATTTAAAAATTAAAATATCATAAAAAATATTTATACATCATAATAAATAAATCAATAATATACAAATAATCCTAACTAATTTATATGTAATATATATATTTTACTATATTTTAATTAAAAATAATTATAATAATAGAATTTTATAAATAAATTATCATAATAAATATTACCACATCATAATAAATTAATATATTATATATAAATAATCATAATTAATTTATAGGTAATATATAGATTTTACCACATCATACTTATAAATAATCATACTAATGAAATTACAAGAATAAAATATCATAATAAATATTACCACATCATAATAAATAAATAGATAATATACATATAATCATAATTAATTTATAGGCAATATATATATTTTATCGCATCATATTTAATATATAGGTTAAATATATGAATTTTAGTACATAGTTTTTATAAATAATTATATCATAACAATGAATTATAAAAAAAATTATCATAAAAAATATTACCACATCATAATAAATAAATAGATAATATATCAGATAATCATAAGAATAAAGAATCATAAGAATAAAATTTTAAAAATAAATTATCATAAAAAATATCACTACATGATAATAAATAAATAAATAATATATAGATAATCATAATTAACTTATAGTTTATATACATATATACCTACACACATATATATAAAAACATCATGTTTATAATAAATAATCATAATTATTTATAGGTAATATATAGATTTTATAGCAACATATTTATAAACAAACATAACAATGAAATTTTAAAAATAAATTACCATAAGAAAAATAATATATAAATAATCATATCTAATTTATATGTAATATATAAATTTTACCACATCATATTCATAAATAATTATAACAATGAAATTACAGGAATAAAATATCATAAAAAATATTACCACACAATAATAAATATAGTAGATAATATAATTAATTTTTAGTTAATATATAAATTTTACCATAATATATTTATAAATATACATAATAATGAAATTTTAAAAATAAATTACCATAAAAAAAATATCACCACATGATGATAAATAAATAGATAATATATAGATAATCATAACTAATTTATAGGTAATATATAGGTTTTATAGCGACATATTATAAATAATGATAACAATGAAATTTTATAAATAAATTATCATAGCAAATATTACCACATCATGATTAATATATAAATAATCATAACTAATGTATATACAAGTTATGGTAACATGTTTATAAATAATCATAATAATGAATTTTTTAAAATAAATTATCGTAAAAAATATCACCACTTGATAATAAATAAATGAAAAATATACATATACTCATAACTAATTTATATGTAATATATAGATTTTAACACATTATATTTACAAATAATTATAACAATTAAATTATAGAAATAAATTATCATAAACAATATTACCACATCATGAAAAATAAATAAATAATCTATAGATAATCATAATTAATTTATAGGTAATATATAGAATTTACAACATACATTATAATAAATAAATATCTGGTTGCTCTCTATTGCACATTTTAAAATTGCATTAAATATTTATATTATGTTTTTTTTAAGAACAATAGATATTTACCTTTACTTTACATGGAAACAAGTGCTACTAGCATACACATCTTAGATAAATCTATGTTAAATACATCATTTTCAAGGCACTCACAATTCATTATGATATAGGTGCTTCGAGAATGATATCTATTGGTGTATTTTACATAGATTTATCTAAGATATGTACTCAACTAATCATAATTTATTATTATTATTATTATTATTATTATTATTATTATTATTATTATTATTATTTATAATAATTAATCAGTAGATATTTATTATTAATTATTAATTTTATTATTATTGAATAATTAATTATAATAATATTATATTATTATTTTATTACTATTTTGAATAATTAATTCTATTTTTTTACTCGATTAAGAGAGTTAAAGGGGTCCCTCACCTATTTTATTAAACAAAACAAAATATTGCATGAAACCAAAAGATCCCAAAGACAACCAAAGATGATGCCAATCCTAATAAGCCATAAGTAAAAGCATGAACAATAGGCCAAAGAGACAACTGATGGAAGCAAAGACAAATCATCAAATAAAAAGTTACCAAAGGCTGAAATTATCACCACCGCACCATACAAAATCTAGTTAAGCTTGAAATGGCATGGTATTTAGGTTTGACTACCACCTCCATCACCCACTAGAGGCACCACCAATTCACCCATGTCCATCCATCCATCCCTACCTAGGGATCATGAGTCTACCACATGATCAATAACAATGACCTCCATAGAAGTTGTAGTCACCACTAAACCATTAGGTTTTCTAGTAAACCACATCTACTACCATAGATACCTCACCTACCCCTAACACATCTAGACACCATATAACCACCTAAACTTGGAGAGGAACTAACATCCTCTATGCTTCCACGCATGGCCCCAATAACTGTATGTTGCCACATGACTGACCCACCTTCCAGCAAGGAAGATCCATCAACACCACCTAAGTGAGGTAAAACCAATACTGACATCCCAAACAACCAAACTAAAATCCATGTAATGAAGATCACACTACTCAACAATCAAAGGTGTAACACCACATCTAGAGATGCCATGGGGATTTAAAGACTTAGATGTTAAGGACCAAGATAAAATCCTTGAAGCTGAGGGTTGACAAAGTATTGGATTAAGTTATCTGAAAATCCTAGAATGGTCATATATCTTTCTTTGATCTCATATAAAGTGGTAAGGGGAACAAGCCCCATACTATCAATATTATATGGCATAAAATATTAGGGGATTGGCCCCTAAAATTCACCCATATCCTTAGCCAAAACAACCTAAAATCATGGTTAGACCAATATTTTAGTGATTTCATAGACCAACAAAGGTTATCCATCAAACTAAGTACAATGTTACCCATGAATATAGAGGCCATTTCAAAATTAACCTTGGCTCACAAGTTGTTTCCAAATAAACTAGACCAATGAGTTTATATACCATATCCAACACAAAGCCATATTGAATGAGGAAAACCTTCTTGAGGTAAGAGTTTATCACTTGAACATCATAGGCTATCTCATTTTTTGTATCGATTAAATGGATAATGGGCATGTTAATAAGATTTTAGATCATCTCATCCATAGATACTTAAAACACCAATTCACCCCCAGCTTGTTGAGAGACACATGCACATCTCAAATACACTTGCATCATTGTACTATGAAATCAACTCCCACAAAACATAAACAACAACATAAATCTCTTGTAAATGCATGAGCCTCATAAATTATTTCTAAATGAAAATACATTTAGGCTATACCACACAAGGAATATAACATATCCACACCAAAAATAAACATTAAAATAGATTCAAATAATCTACCTAATATCAACATTGGGCCAAGCCTCCCAAGAGTTATGTACAATTAGTTCTTCATGCTAATTAATATATTTGTTTATTAATAAATTACCCACATCATTTACCTTTGTAAATTAATGGGAAACCTCTGAGATAGAAATATTACAGATATTAATTTCATTGCTTCAATATATTATTAATATTCTAAGCCCTAGCCCTATGCTTAAAAATAGCATTGATAATGGCTATCAAATCACCTTCAATGACAAGCTTCTCAATACCACACTCAATTAAAAGTCTAACTCTCAATGTGATTACCTAATATTTAGCCTCATCTTTAGTCCAATCCATAAGTTTCATGGAAGCCACTCTAATCAAGTATCCTAAGTAGTCATGAATAACATAACTAGCTCTCAAATCCCCTAGATTTCCTCTAGTCACTCCATCTAATTTTAACTTGAACATACATGGTGGAGGGAGACACCAAGCTAAATTATCATCCCTCATGTAACCCTTGTCTGATATAATTGACCCATTAAAGGGAAATAATTAAACTATTTTCATTATAATTAATTAATAATTATTCAATATTATTATTTATTTTTAATAATTAATTAATGTGATTGAGTTATTAATTATTAATTAACTAATATTATTTAATGACTAATTATAATAATTATTTAATATTATTTTCAACAATTACTAATTAATTAATATTATGTTATTATTAATTATTAATACACAATCATTTCTTCTTTAAATCATATGTCTCATTTATTTTTAGTAAGTATTCATTTTTTGTAATGAGTCCCATTCTTTCGAAACAAAAATAATTTTTTGGAACTTTTGTGAGTTCTAATTTTTTTAATGGCCCTTCTAGAACCATAAAAATATGATATACATTTCCAAACACAAAAGTAGGAAATAGTTTCAGTTGTGTAACTATGATTATACAATACAAATAATTCATACCTGAACACCCAAAGACAAAAATAGTTTCATTAGGGAAAGAAAAAGTAGACACAAATATAAAATGACTAGACAAATGTGCTCAGTTCAAAAAATAAAACATCGATACAATGAATCTCAAAAAAATATAATTTTAATTAATCTTAATTTACTTCTTCATCACTTATAAGCAAACATATTTTATTTTTAATCCTTATAATATGTTGAGCTAAATCAGTGCCAGAAGAAAAATCTTTTAGTAACAACTTAGACATTGCACATTCATAAAATAATGATACTGAAATGTTTTAGTTTTAAACTCATACATAATAAAATATTGATAAAAATTAATACCAACATATATTCTTCCACAAATACCTAAAAACTAGTTTTATAATAGATTTAAAAACAATTCTATGAAAAACATTACGGCATAGAGTAACTTGTTCCCATGACAATGGATTTACAAAAAATGCAAAGAGACCAATGTGGACATAATCTGGTGTCAAGTTATAAAATATATACCTTTAAAAGACATGAATTATAGTCTTAGGTTTTTTTCATACTAAAAACATAAGTAAACTAACTATAAGAAACCTAATATCATTTCAAATACAAAGCTTGTGGAAGAGAAGATTCCATGTAGTGGTTGGATCCATGGCATCAACATTAGACTTCTAAATGTCATCCCAACATTTTTACATTTTGATTCATTTAGATTATATTTTAATTTTGAGTTCAGTCATTATTCCATGGTCAACCTCTATATGGGTTTTTTGTTAAGACCTTTACGTGGAAAGTGGTTTAGATAAATATTAATGTTATGTTATTGATTCACCCTAAAATAGAATCTAGATTGGTGTTATCTATATTTTCAAAGGACTATATATAAATAAAATGACACAAGGGTGACCATTAGATATATAGTAGGCCAATTAGATGTTAAACTAAGATACACACATACATTAAATTCATTATGCCTAGATAGTCTAAATATGGAAAGTATAATAATGCTAGATATAGAAATGACAAAGGAGTAAAGTACTTAATGTCTTTTTATGCTAACATAGTGTTGGATTTGGAAAAATAAGAAAGTGGGCTGGAAGGAGATTCTATAACAATCATCAAATTTTGGATCTGATGCTTCTAGAGATATGGACAATAATGCTAGCCTAATATGGTTATATCAACACTACTATATGGGTTCGATATTAGTGTCTTCTATGAAATATTTGGTAAAATAAGATTCAACCACCTGAAAGTTTCTATGTTTTGCTTTGCCTTCATTATTTTTCATTCATAAATGGGTCATGGATATCACTCCTTATGAAATGGAAAAACCCTATCTTTTCATCTTCAATGTGACTGTGGGGAAAATAGGTTAGTGATCACATGATGTTGAACTAACGCCAATGACCCATCTATCAAAGGATATTGAATACATAGAAATTAAAGTACTATTTAAAATAATTTGGACTTATACCCACTAAAGTAGAGTAGAGAAAATTTTCTTCAAAAATAGTTTTCTTATGTTCCAAATAAATTAGCCTATTTCAAACTATTTGGGCATAGATCATTTTGTATGAATTAGACTATTTTGAATAAGTTGGACATATACCCACTAAAGTTGAGTGGAGAATTTTTTTTGTAAAAAATAAATTTCTTATATTTCAAATAAATTGCGGTGCCTAAAACCATTTGGGAATCGATCATTTTGAATAAATTGGGCTATTTTAAATAAAATGAACTTATACCCACTAAAGTGAAGTGAAGAGATTTTTTTCCAAAAATATTTTTTTTATATTTGAAAATAATTGGACTATTTCATAGCATTTGGGCATAGATCATTTTGAATAAATAGGGCTATTTTGAATAATTTAGACTTATACCTATAAAATGGAGTTAATAATATTTTCTCCCAAAATAAACTTTGTTTATTCCAAATAAATTAGACTATTTCAAACCATTTTGATCATAGATCATTCTTATTAATTTTTTCTATTTTAAATAAATTGAAATTATACTCACTAAAGTGAAGTGGAGAATATTTTTTCATAAACATGTTTTCTATATTCCAAATAAATTTAATTATTTCAAACCATTTGAGAGTAGATCATTTTGAATAGATTAGAGTGTTTCAAAATCATGGCACCCTTATGGGCATTCATACTGATCATTGATCCCTTAATGTAGTTTCTGTTGTTGGGACACATGACATCGTTTGACTGCCAAAATTATGGATGAAAACCTATTAATAAATTTAGTTCATCTGCATAATAAAATGTCTTTACAATTTATTTTTATTCATTAGGAAGATATTCATGGGCAAGTGTTAATATACTAAATAATTTCAAAGAATCTCCAACTATAAATCAAATTGTATTTAACTAGATCAAAGTAATTCTAAATTAGAATCAATTATTTTCAAATTAATTGAACTATATTTTTGAAATAATTTAAAATTAATTATTATGAAATTGAACGTAATTTTTATTACTATAATTATATATTATAATCAATAAATACACTTGAAAGAATCAGGCAAAGTTACATCTTTCTAAACATTGGTTCACAACTGTTGGCATGGATTTTTGGCTTTCTCCCAAGAATAGGATAATTGACATCACTTTGATTCTCCAATCCTTTTCATCTTTCTGACTTCTATTTTACTTGATGTAACATAAATAATTTTAAATATTTGATTTGTAACACAATTTTGGAGAATTACAATCAATGAACAACATGTTGGTAATTGAAAATCATCTCTCAAGGTCCCTTTAAAAATAGCTTCATCCAATTTTTTTATGTTTATATTGAATGGATTAGAATATATTTTCCCCCAAATAAATATGAAATTTAAACTTGTGTAACCCATGGCTTGAATGAGTATCCTCAAATGATTATCCTCTATCATTGATCAAATCTAATGCGAGAAAAAAAATGTAGTGCCACCTTCAAAATTTGTCTGGAATGAGCTCAAATATAGTATGACATATTTTATATTTTATAATATTCTTTTTTCCCATATCATGCATTTTCATATCTTTTGTTTTATGCAAACCAAATAATATTAAGTCATCCAACCCCAAAATCAATAGTTTTTGTAGAAGTCATTTTTAAATCCTCCTTTAAAATGTCTGTAATTTGTTAAAAAAATGAATCATTTATCAATAATATTATATTATAATAAATATAGCATGAAAATTTTCTAATAAAATCTTTTGCATATTACTAGACAAGTCATTGATACAATTTTGATTTGAATTTTTTATTGTAACAAAAAAACATAATGCATTTCATTTGATTATTTTTTTTGCATTTATTTAAATATTATAAAGATTCATATAAACACATATAAAAATAAATACATGATTAGGCAAATTGTAACTATAATACTCATTATACATGGATATACCATATCTATTGTCACTTTTGTAACATACATATGCATATAAAAGTTCATATTGAATCCTTATAACTTGACCATGACTTTATCATATTCTAAAATAGTAATGTTTTACCATAAATCATTTCTCATAGACTTTGATAGGAATTTAACATTGATCAACCAACATCTATATTCTTATAGTAATGAATTTATCATTTGTTTTTATGCATACCAATACATGCACACACACACACACACACACACACACACACACACACACACACACACACACACACACACACACACACACACACACACACACACACATTGATGCATCCCATCACAACAAATAAAATACTAGATTTGCTCTTCTAAGCCATAATTCACTATCACTAAATTCAAATGAATATACACCTTAATATTTAAACCCCCTTCATATACTTCCAATAAGACACATAAAATTTACAACTATTTAAATAAATACAAATATAATTGTTTCTATAACAATATACCTTATTTTTTATTATTAAAGAACACTCTGTATCAAAATTTATTGTATTGAATACATAGTATAACACATATTGTGTTATTTTTAATTGGGTAAATTATACATGTAAAAGACATTTTATTGAGTAAATAAAACATGTAAACAACATTTTAATAGGTAAATACAACCACATTCAAGTCTACACAATAATAAAATGAACCCACACTTTTAAATATTGAGCTAATGTAAGTCTATATTTTATTATCTTCTACAATCTCCTATCTATGAAGAAAAATTTAATTGTAATATGTTTAAATAAATAAATATAATTAATATATTTTAGACTTATATCAAATTGTATAATTATACATTTATTGAAAGGGGTTTTCACATTTTTTTCCTTTTTGTAGTTTATATGGGTGCACTCTTTCATTGAAACTTTGGTTCTTTATTCCCTACAAGGTATTATATAATGTAGCAACTAAAAATTATCATCATCAATTGATTTGATATTTATATTTTAAAAATGTGTCTTATTGTAGAATTTTACCTTATGTTGTTTTCATGGAGGCACCAACCTATAGAGCTATGTTATGGGTGGTTATGTTGGAGACACAAAGCTTTAGAGCTGCGTTGTGAACTATTTTAATTTAGAAATAAATAGATGAAAAAAATATTCTATCAATATTATGAATTTTTGATAAATAAAAAATCATATAATTGAAAAAATATTCATGATCTTATGCTACCTTCTTCAACTTATGATGTTTCATTTTCATTTATATGATATTTTTTTATTATTGTTTCTTCACTTCCATGCAATGCCATTAGTGCTAAACACCAAAATATTGTTAAGTTGTTAGGTTAGAAAAATAAAGCATACACACCAAAATATTGTTAAGATGTTATATTTGTAAAATTAAGCATTATTATAAAATAAATTAAAATTGTTATGCACATGATACTGATCGAAGTGATTATTTTTGTATTGGTTGCTCTGAATTTGTAAAAAAAAATTAAAATTGAATATTAAAAACTGTTTGTTCTTCAGTTTCTATAATGGAAGATAAATTTCTTCACAATTTTATACAAGCATGCACCAATCCAAATCCTATATATATCCCTAGCATGTCACATGCATCAAAATCATTGAAATTAGAGATAAGTTTCTCCCAAAAGATGTTATTTAGTTCCTTTTTGAATGGTCTTCCTATTTTATGTGAACCAATCAATTGAAATTTTGGTACATCTTTGTAGATGTCAAAACCTTCCTCTCATCTACTTTGTTATAAATTGATGATGAAATGATAGCTAATAATGAATGAGATCCTAAAAAAAATTGATACCTATAATATGTGTCCAATCAAATCCATAACTATCTAGACCTAATAGTATGACACCCATAGTTTTCATGTAATGGAAATCACCAACACATAGATTCTTGATAGGTTTGAATGGCAAAATAATGTTCTAGTTTCTGGATGATGAATACATTGAAGGCCTCGACAATAAATTTTTCATTCAATGCCTAAAAAAATAGGTGAATATGTTATTCCTTAAAATATTTAGTGAGATTCAAAAGATCAATAATTATCAAATTGATGTTTAAAACAAGAATGAACATTTCACTAAAATCTTCTAAAATGGATGGCCAAAGGCATGGGGGTTTGTAATGACAACTAAATCTTTTTGTATCTATCCTAAAAAGTCGACCTCCATCATTATGTAGATAAATTTTAAATATGCTTAATGAATCTTGAGATAATGCTTCCCAGTCTTTTTTATTTCTTAAAAATACCTTCATTCAGGAAACACAAATTGTCAAACCTTTTTGTAAAAATTTTATAATGCTCCATTACATCTTTAGTTGTGATTGTTTGGTCTGGTGATAGTGTCTTATCATGGTTTCTGAAATAATTTACAATTTTTGATAATATTTTTCTTTCTAGCTTTACTTTTTTGCACCAATTATCCATTTTGTTGTACCCAAAGGTTTTCAAGAAGGAAATAGACCTTTTTTTAAATAAATCTGCTTGTTCTATTTTTTGTTTGTCTAAAAGCCCTTGAATGTTTATAATTATTCTTGTACCAATCAGATTTAAATCTTGTTTATCTAAACTAGGTAATTACCACTTTCAAAAAAAACAAACACTTTATCAAAACAATCCCAAATAGGTTGTTACATGAAAAAAGGGTATTTTTTCTCCTATAGTTATTGTGTTGAATAGTTTATTTGTGTGAATAATCATCTATCTTGTTCATGTATTTCTTCCATCTTTTTCTTCCTTATTTCAAGATTCTTCCAACCTCTTAGTTTGATAAGGTCACGTGTAGATCAAACTATTTCTATAAATGAAGCCTTATAAATTATTTCATTGGCTTCATTATATTGGTTACATATTTTGTGCACAATATGAAATGGAGTACATGTTTTCATAAATATTTCCCTTCTAACAAAACATTTATTTCTCAATGATTGTAAATTGTATTCCTCCTCTGAAAGAATTCTCTCTTTTTTTGTAATTATGTGTTGGCCATTTACAATTTTGAACCTTACAATTTTTTCTCCATCATATCTTCTAGAACTTCCTTTGATTCAATAATACATCCAGGGTTACTTGGATCAAAAGGAATTAACAAATCATCCTTCATTGCAACCTAGTTATATTTTATAAATGAATGAATTATATCAATCACCCCTATTTCATTGACATATCTTATTTTGATATTAGCATACCCTAATTTAGAGATCCCTATAGAAATGTTCAAAGTGTAATTGTTATAGGAAATATACCATGTAGATAATTCACTATGTGTCTCATCAGAAGTTTGTGTCAACAAAAGTGTTCCAACCTTCTGTTTGATCTTATATTTCTCCACTCGTATGAGTAATTTTATGGTCTCTTTAAAAATTTAATACAAATATGTTGCCCTTGCTTCTCTTGTTTTCTTCAATGTTTTTTTTGTCATGAATTTGGTGTATCTTAAATACAACTTTACATGGTGGCAAGTAGAAGAAGTTGTTGTCCCTTGTTCATGTTTATCTTTCAACATATGTTGTACTAAAATGACCAAATTATCTCTATCTATAAACATAGACATTTCAAGGTTGTCATAGCTATTCAAACTAAACTCAAATGTTTCACAATAATGAGAAAAATTAATTTTTGTCAAATCCATTTTACTTGGAATAAATTTATTAAAATTAGCTATAGCTCGATGGATAATTCCCTCTTATACATTCCATAATTCCAGTTGTAATTGAATAGCATCTTCAAGTCCATACTTATAAAAATCAAGGATTATTCTAATAAGAGAATATTCTTTTCCCAATGTAGTGCTAAACAAGTATATATTTGCATGCATGTTTGGCAGACTAAATAATTTAAAATACCAATAAACAAGAGGAATTTTTTGCCATGATAAAATGGAAGATGTTGATTTTGATTTAATTTTAATTTTGGTATTTTTAATGGTAATCTATCCAAATTATCTTGGAGTGAGGCCTTCTTCTACCTTTTATCTATATTCTCTTTGAATGAGGCCTTTGTCTGTCTTTTAAGTGTGGGAATTCCTTTTTCCCCTGAAGACATTTTGCAAGCAATTGAATTGATTTAAATATTGATATTTTGTAGAATGCAATTTGTATATTGCATCCGTTCATAATTTTTTTTGTGTTTGATTAGTGATTAAATGTATATCAACAAATGTTAATTATAAACTAAAATTCAAAATACATATTAAATCTTTGTAATATATACATTAACTCAAACTTAAACTAATAAGGTATGACCAAACACAAAATAAATTATGTGTACCAAACCATATAATCTAATAGATAAAGGAATCCAGAAACATTTGTTTCAAAGGAGAAAGATGATGGGAAGTATGTTTTTAATATGTGTCAAAACACCCATCAACATGTACCTTCAAGGTATCCCCTAAGAGATACCTTTAAATCATGCACAAGAGTGAATTTTTCTTACAACACATCTCATAGGAGATATTTTCAAGTTAACCATGATGGTATTACAAGTTTACTTCAAGGTCCTTAAAGGAATCTCTTAGTGGACTCCTCAAAATAACTTTCCTTTACCTTGAATGTATCTCCCAATAGAAATTTTCTTCACCTTGAAATCACTATTGGTTGATAACTTGATAACTTTAAGGGCATTCTAATACTTGAGAGAGCACATATTTTAGGTCCTCATATGAACATGATCTTTCCACCTCAATCCAGTTTAATAATTTTCCATGTTACATTAATAATTTCAAATTTGAATAATTACCTTGTTGTACCCCTGAAATATTTCTTTACCTTGATGGTCCTTTTAATATTTTCAAGGTATCTCATAGGAGATACCTTCAAGTTACCCATGAAGGTATTAGAAGGCCCTTAAAGGAATCTCTTATTGGATAATTTGAGATTGAAATTTCATAGTGTTATTGAGGTTTGTAATATCTTTAAGGTATCTCCTAGGAGATACCTTCAATTTACCCATGAAGGAATCTCCTAGTGGATATTGTTGATGTCTAAAAATCTTGCTCTCAGTGAATAGTTTCGTATGGAAATATTTACAAATGTGGGACAAAATTGTGATATTTGAAGCAACCTCTGGGATTCCCACGATGATTAGAAGAAGTGTTGTGGTGTTTAATTTATCCCTCTAATCTACCTATGGAATTCTTGTTATAAATGTGGCCCACTTCCCTTAGCCAATGATGTTACTTTACTTTAAAGAATAAATACCTTATTTCCTGAATATTGTTGTGATGACTCATGTCATTAGTGGAAAGGACTAATACTTAGCCAAAAAATAATAAGGGGAACTTGAGAAAGAAGAGGTTGATACAACACCCACCAAACTTCACTGAGCATGTTGATGATGAAAAGGCTAATTGACCCAAAACATTAAAACATGGATTACGATCCAAAGATACCTCAAGGTTAAAATTTACCAATGTTATATAGGTCTATAAGGGATTCAATGAGATACATTTTAAATAGTCACAAGAATGTATTTCTTCTTCAAGGTATATTTTAAAAGCAACCTTTGGCCCAAATCTCTAATTTTTCCTATATCAAACTTTTCAAGACTGATTGATTATGTTCATCTATGTGTGCAACACCTACTCATACCAAACATTGGTTCTAAAAACACTTTTCCATACATAATCCATCTTTAAAGGAAAATCTTGAGATCACATGGACTTTCTTTTTTGATCTACACTTCCCCCTATTTTGGAAGCTTCCCAGAGTGAAACTTTTTAAAGGAGATAATTTCAAGTCACCCATTAAGATACCTTCATGTTACCCTCAAGGAGATAATTTAAACTCACCCATTAAGGTATTACAAGGTGATTACAGGAGTCTTTTAGTAAAATAACTTGAGGTGGAACTTATCCATCATTATTGTGGTGTAGAAAGGATTCAAGGAGTAAGTCAGTGTTTCAATTAAAGAAGGTAGTTACCAATACATTGATTATTATGTATAGGGTCTTCTCTCTCTTATTGAGGGGTAAAAGTGTCATAATTATAAGATTCAATGTGAAACCATGAAAATTGTAGATCTCATAAGATTCAATGAGTACTCTTTGGGATTTTTTAAAATACCCTTTGGGTTTTTTGAAAGTACCCTAAGGGATTTTTGCGAAGACCCTTCAACTTTTTGTCACTTTTCCCTTTTAAACTGACCCATTTAGACTTTTATCATTAAAAATTTTGTCTGACTCAAAAATCCCAAAATAATTCCTAGAAATAATCTTGCTAATACAATTTTACCAAAACAATGACCCCAAGGGCACATACCCTTTGAGATTTATGTAACTTACCCTTTGGTATTTTTGGAAAAGGAGAATTTCCCTATAGAATTGCCTTTCAACCTTTTTGAAATGTGGCCCTTTGCCTTTCTTGATTACCCTTCAATGGTTTTGGAATGGCCCTTTGAATTCTAGACTTACCCTTTCAAACTTCTATCTTGGGCCCTTTTCTGGATGAGACGTGCCCTTCAAACCTTCTCAAAGTAACCTTTAGGCTTTTTGAATGTAGATTTTAGGATTTTTGAAATTACCCTTCAGCCTTTATAGAATGTCCCTTTGCCCTCAAGACTTACCCTTTGGGACTTTAGTCCTAGACCTTTCCCCTATGATAAGTTCCCTTTGGACCTTTGAAAAGTTCTCTTCAACATTTTCTGAAAAGACCTTTTGGGATTTTTGTCATCACCACTTTGGCCTATAAAATAATTTACTTGAGAAAATTTCCCCAAGACATTGATTTACTTGAACTTTTTTTGTACTTCAATCATTTTATCATGTTGAAAATTTAATCTATATCATTTGGTTTAAGCTTTTATGTATTCCTGAGCCCTAAATTTAATATTTCCTATTGTCTGTAGGAACCAATCTCTCACTGAAAAGTGACATTTTCCAATTTGTAGATCATCCATTCCTATTTTAGTTGTACATTATTCCTAACTCTCATTTGGATTAATGGACATGTTGTGTTTCTATATTATAGGTTCAATGTAATTTTATTTGGAAATGATCATGCTTAGGGTTTTTTTTGGTTGTATGTTGTTCCTAATTCTCATTTGGATTAATAGAAATTTTTTTATATGATCATGTTTTAGCCATTCCAATTTTGATATGAATTGTTTCTTATGTTTCCTAAAGTCCATTTTGTGGATTTATCCTTCAGAGAACAAGTGGAATTTTTCTTTACATGGAAGGCACCACTGTGATATTTTGAAGGCTAGTGTAATACCTTTAATGTATCTCTTAGGAGATACCTTTCAAACATGCACAAGATTGGATTTCCTCTTCAAGGTATCTCTAAGGACATACATTTAAAAGAGGGATAAGAGTGGATTTCTCCTTCAAGGAATAAGTATGATTTTCCTTTACATGGAAGGGACTACTGGGTGATATTTTTAAAGCCCTCATAATACTTTTAAGGTCAAACATGCACAAGAGTGGATTTCCATTTGAAGGTATCTCCTAGTAGATACCTTTAAAATGGTCATGATAGTGGATTTCTCCTTAAAGGAACAAGTGGAATTTCCCATTACACAAAAATCACTTCTAGTAGTTATATAAATAAGTGGTCAACAAATGAAATCTTCTATTTTGGCATTATTAGGTGATATTTTGAAAGCCATTATAATACCTTTAAGTTATCTCCTAGGAGATACTTTTTAAACATGTACAAGAGTGGATTTCCCCTTCAAGGTGTCTCCTAAGCAATACCTTCAAACATGCACAAGAGTGGGTTTTTCCTTCAAGGAATAAGTGCAATTTTATTTTACATGGAAGGAACTACGGGGTGATATTTTGAAGGAACCTAAAATACCTTCAATGTATCTCCTAGGAGATACCATTCAAATGTGCACAAGAGTGGATTTCCCATTCAAGGTATCTCCTAGGAGATATATTTCAAATAGGGATAAGAGTGGTTTTTTCATTCAAGGAACTAGTGCAATTTTCCTTTACATAGAAGGCAAAAGATTTATAGGTGTGGGACCAAGTTACAATCTATAAAGCAACCTCTAGGATTTTAAAATCTAGCTCTTCATTTAAGTTTGAAAATAGGTAAACAAATAACATGTAAAGTAAATTTAACATAAGGTGATACATTGAGATATTTGAAACATTAATCTATAATTACATAAAATAGATTAGATCCTTATGAATTATAGACCATGACGGAGCATAAATCATGAGCTACAATATATTATGTAAGGAAAGACCCAAACTATAGAATCAAAGGAAAATAAATAGTGGATAGAGATAATTCTTTACTCCAAATAGCACATAACATCACACCTTCTTCATTGTATATGAATAACATAATATGGAAGGCCATGAAAGGCATATACAAAGCATCCAATCACATCCATGAGGTGCACCTATTAACATTTTAAAATAGAAAAGTGCTAACTAATACTATCATATTCTATTAGAATGGATGAAAAAGAAAGAATACTAAATATGATAACTACAAAAAAATTAATAACCATATCCCTATAAAATGGAAGAACCTAGAATATATAGGCAAGGTGGCACCCTAGGGAAATGACACCTAGAGATTCTACCAGTTACACCCATGATGGTGTCATTGAAATTTAAAGAGGGTTTTTAACTCATGAGTACAATTAGACTCTAGATCCTGGATATGGCAAAACTATGTTATTCTATTATAGCCATTACACATAGGAGAAATGAGGTGGTGCCACAAGTATACTTCTAGAGTTGTCTTACCTATGTTGCATTTAAAAACCTTGGTCCCTGTTGGAATCATTAGATTAAACTTTAAGTTGGACTTAAAATTTTTCAAAAAAATTTATCAAAAAGAGGGACCCACACTTTCATCCAATGGTGCTCCTTTAAGTTATGGTAAACTGACATTGCTCTCAGATAAGCATGAAGATGACAAGCATCAATCTGGAAATTCTCTAGAGGTGATAGAAGCTTCTTTGGTGAGATTGAGAATAGGGGTGACATGTTTTAGAAGTAGATGAAGACTATTATCTAGGAAATTTTTTCAAAAGGTCCCCCAAAGAAGGAAGGGACAAGAAAAGGAACCGTCAAAAGGTGCCAAGGAACTACTAACTATCAAGCAATCTTGAAGCCAAAGATGTACTACTACAAAACTTACAAATATGGATTTTTGATCCATAGTTTCTAGTGACGCATAGGGGTATCCACTTGAAAATAGGAGAACCCAAAACTTTGGTACTTAGAATAGTCAAATCAAAATTATAAAAATGAGAGGAAGGTGTAGATACCTATAATTTTTGAAGGACTACCTACAAGGGCACCCAAACTTCCTCCTTTGGCTAGGTCTCCTTTTCTAGAGACTCAAAGGTTCTATCTATATATATTATCTCTTTAAAGGAGATGTTTTCCAAGACTTTTACCACCTCTAGCATCTATAACTCCATTTGGATGAGTTAGTGAAAAAATTTATCCACCATGAAGACATCATGCACTTGACCAAGAGCAATGAAGATGGTCTAGTCATTTTTCTTTTGCTCAAGATCTTGTCCTTAGGGAATACACTATTATCTTCTAATAAATGGGAAGGAATTCTCAACTATACTAACTAATTGATGCATCCATGCCTATCTCAAAGAACATGATCTAAAGTATTAAGTAATGCCTCACACTTATTGGCTACTTTACTACATCAAATAAATTCATTGACCTTGGCCACCACCTATCTCTAGTCGATCACCCCTACTACTTGTAGTATCTCATGAGAATAACTATAGAACTTCTAGATGAGGCTCTCTAACTTCAAGACCTTGGGGGAGATGAAATAAATCACCTGATCCACATGTGTGCTCACTTGAAAGGCTACCTTCTATGTGTCTAAAATGAGATTCAATGTTGTCTTTAGGGTTGACATCACGACATTGATACTTTCCCAATAGGATTTATATAGTTGTTGAACCATAGAGAGGATTTTTGAGGCATGTAGATGGGTGGTAAGGTTGTTCATTATATTCTCAATTTCATTTTTCTTGATCAAGGATTCTTTTTATGCCTTTTATTGTAATTATTGATATGATCAATAAAAAATAGAGAGCTCTTAGTGGAATTGAGCTCGTTCAGTATCCTTCTCCTATATATTATTTTTGATGACCACTCATAGGTTAAATTATGATTTTAAGATCTCATTAGAGATGTAGATCTATAGGTCAGATCTTGATTTATTGAGATTCAAATCTTTGGAATTTGCCTCAACATGGAGGTGTTTGACCATAGCTTTCACTCTTATAAACTCCATCTTGGTCTTTTCTAGTTGTTAGGTCACCTTGCGATAGTCCATGGTAATGGATTTTTGTGTCTCTTTAATCAAATTAACTTTATTAGTGAGCCTAACTTGGCTAAGGTTGAGGCTGACAACTTAAATAGCCTATTATGTTGATTGCATCTGTCCTTGGGGCTTGACTACTTTGGGGGGTCAGATGAACAACCATAAGGGATTGTTGTGTAGGGTCATAAAATGACCACATGTAAGTTTGATCTAGGCCTTATCTTATTTCCCTCTCTTTCTTTCCATTTAGGCCTCTCATGTCACTCTTCATGCATTCACCTAATATTGGTACTGATCTAGCCATTAAATTCTCTCCGTCATAAATGAGATTCCTTGTGGTAGTGAGAGTGGAATAGTTACTTACTATTATGAAGTAGTAGGTGTCATTCATCTAAATGAAGTTGGATGTAGGGTGAGGGTGGAAGGGGATAATGATTAGATCCTATAGAGTAGGGAGAATGGCATGTACACCATGATAGAGTATGAAGCTATAGTTAAAGGTGGTGGGGTGAAGAAAGGCCTGTAGGAGGATATCAGGGTTGTGAAGTACAATGATGTGATCTCAGTAGAGGATTGGGTGGAAGAAGATGAGAGAGAGGCTAAGGTGTTACTTGTCTCAGTATTAGACACTGATGTAACTTGAGGTGAGATGGTGGATGGAATAGTGGAGGTGATGAGAGAGGTAGAGGTTGAAAGGTGAGGACCTAAGAAGTGGATTTTATTTTGCATGGGCTCAGTTGAAGGGATAGATTTGGGTGACCTAGGCCCTTTGTATTAGGATGAACTAGTCATGAGGTGCCCATAGGGAGACTATTGTTTTTTTAGAGCTATTAAGCATCAGTATAGGGGAGATGTCCATGAGGAATTATTTTGAACCTCTAAGGGCTTAACCTCTTTTTATAGTGGCATAACTCTTGCTACAAACCCAGGAGTATCTTCCTTCTCTTTTTATTCTCCTTATCCTCCTATCATTATTTTAGGGGATGATTATTCCTCTACTAATACACCCTAATGATTCTCATCCCAAAGATTATCAAATATTCCATCTCCATCTTCCTCAATGAGCTTGATATAGGGCAGGTTGATCTCGTACCTATATTTTATAAAGACAACCTTTTTCTTGTCACTCCATCCTAACTCAGTTAGCTATGTCTTCATCACCTTTGACAATTTCTTGGTTGGGTTATAATCTTGGACCTTCACATAAAAGGTGTATACACCCTAAATTGGTCATGCAACCATACATATCATGTCTTTCCATAGTCCTTTTAAAGGAGAATTTGATTAGAGAATATGAGTTTTATTTACATTTATCCATGTCTTTCATTTTACTCATCTTGGTCTTATTTCATGCTTGAGTCACCTTTTTTCCTATTCCCAATCATCCCATGCCTTTCGAGTGGTCATTCCACCTTAGCTAGGCATATTTCCCATGCTTATTCCATCTCCCTAGGTCCCTAACATAAATGATAAGAGTGTTGGCATTGGACTACTGCATTAGACCCTAGGGTGTCCTATTTATAGCACTATCCAAGGTCATTTCGAGATCTAATGATCAGTTTCCATCGCTTAATGAGTCTCAGCCCCTTTCTTAGCTTCATCCTTAACTTTTCCAATGTTGACCAAATGTGAATAAAAAAAACTAAATTCAAAATAAAGATTCTCCTATATATAGACAAAGAATTTTATATTTAGTACTTACCACTTTGGCACATTACATAATAAAAATCAATCAATAGTATAGCTCAACATTCTGTGTCACACATAGAATTGCATGCTTGATCAAGGAAGGGCCTCGGAGAAAGTTCAGTTTCATATCTACCATGCACATTGATTATGCACATTACCTAAGGGAGAAGTAGATTTCATATAAGACCATATCTTGAGGGTTAATATAGGTAGAGATAAAGATAATAGGGGTTTAATATTGTGTGAACATTGTTCCCCTAACTTAGTTTTTACCCCTTTTGATTTTAATGTATTTGTTGCTTCATGCGTGTAGATAGACATAGGGTTTGAATATTGAATAATCTCTATAAGGAGCTCTATCGATAGTCAAGATCTAAAATTGTAGAGGTAGACCAACACAAGGATAGTGAACAAAACCTAGAAATCTCAGACATCCATGACCAATTTAGATCATAGTGGTAGGAACTAAACTATAGCATCAAACACTAGGGTGTCCTATTTTCGATGCTCCTATCCTTTCACTGAATGAAAGTCAGATTTACATTTTAGACATCTTCTTAGCCCTACACCTTATTTTTTAGCTTCTACAATAGTTGTATTAGCATGTTTTTATAGATAAGTTATTTTATTATCCTATGTAATTGATTCTAAATAAAATTATGTTATCATATTAAATCAGACTTTCTTAATTATTCCAAAACCTTTATTGTTTAGGAACTAAACACTAGTTTCCAAAAAATAATAAAACATTTGGTCAATCCTAGTTACCCTATGGTTTTGCCTTCATATTTTGTGTCAAAATTCAATTTCAAATCTTTGATTTTTTGTATAAATTTTTGTGCATTAATTCTATACAAATATTCTTTTAGATTACAAAAACCAATAAAATTTTGCATACATCTGATTAAAAATCAGTTCTAACATCAAACCTAAACTTATCAATATAAGTCAAATCATATATCCCAAGTACCATTTTACCAAATATATGTAAAAACCACAACATCAATACCAAATCAACTACTCCTAAATCAAAAAATTACAAGAAATATACCAATCCATTATAAAATCCATAACACAATATGCATGAATCTAAAATCAAACCAACATCCATATATATAACCAAGTTTTCAAATACATATACACTATAACAAAATACAATCAATCATGAATGGGAATCATACCCTTACTCTTGGTCTCTCTCTCTCCCCCCTCTAGTACTAGTCCCATAGTCCATTCTAGCACTAGATGGCCCCACACCTCCTCAATGTCTTGAATGCCTCTTATGATGACTCTCTCTCTCTCTCTCTCTCTCTCTCTCTCTCTCTCTCTCTCTCTCTCTCTCTCTCTCTCTCTCTCTCTCTCTCTCTCTCTCTCTCTCTCTCTCTCTCTAATAGCCAGTCTTGTTTCTACAAATTCCAATAGTCATCACTTTTGGCTCGACCTCCTCTATCAAAAATTTTATCCCTCTCCCTAAAATGGGGCATCATTCCTATTATTCCTATTTCTAAACTCACCCAACATGCGTATCTACTCTCATAAGTGGATACACCATGGTTCTTACACCTCCAATATTCAGATTATCAAATTTAGCTCAGATCAATCAAAATATATAATGATTCAAATTACATGGGTCACTCAGCATTACTAAAGACATTCAAGGGGATATACCTTTAGTTTATAGATACATTGACTATTCAGATACAATGGTTCAAATCATATAGATTCATAGTTATTTCAGCTTATAGATACACAAACTATTTAGATACAATGGTTTAGATCTTATAGTTCCAGAGTGATTTCAACTTACAAATACATAGATTATTCAGATACAATGGTTAAAATTATATGGATTCATAGTGACTTTGACACAAATTTAAACTCAGATACCAGATTTGGGGGCATGTACATCACTACACATGTCACACATATAGTTTCATATAACATGATATAGTTATAAGACTAGATAGAAGATAATAGGCATAGTGTAAAGCATAATGTTTTGATCTCTAATTTTACACATGGGGCATGGAATGATATGGAATATCACATGTGTTTTTTTATATTAATACATTATATAGATGCATCACTCACATACTAGATTTGGGGGCATTGCGCAGATGTTCATGTTCTTCAAATCTAAGATTATAAAAATGAAATGTCAAGACATGTCATTCTCCATTTCCACATTGACCAGAGTTTTATATTACACACATTTGTACCTAATTTTTCACTAGGTTGGACCATATGGTTGTCTACAATTATTATTCCATAACATTACCTAGACCCAAACTACATGAGTCTGTATGAGATAGAGGGTAGGCATTAGTTCTCATGCTTTAAGCACTTCTCAGTTCTAGATCATATTTTTTAGAGTGGGGGAATGATATATTTTTATCTTCATAGCATAAAAATTCTATACACACATTCCAAATTACATGAGTTAATGTGAGACATAGGATAGACATTAGTTTTGGGCCTCTAAGCATTTCTCATTTTTAGTCATATTCAACACAAGGGGTAAGCATTTCCTTCCTTATCCATGTTATATGGATTCCACATTCATATTTAGTACAAGGGACATCTATTTTAGGGATTCCTTATTTCTCCAAGCACTGTTTGGCTCTCCATCAACTTCTCTATCTAGGAAGTGAGTTGGACTCATTTTCAACACACTTATCTCCACGCAAGTAGGTTTAGGTATGAATTTTATTTTCTCTCTTTTACTCTAATAATTCATTTCATTACATCACTAAATATATAGGGGAAAAATTTATAAACCATAAATTAGTCAAGTAACCACACATATCATGTTTTTTCATAGGAGATTCCCACTAGAGAATATGAGATTTGTTCACATTTATCCATGTCTTTAATTTTACTCAACTTGGTCTTTTTTCATGATTGAATCACCTTTTTTCCTATTCTCAGTCATCTTGAGCCTTTCAAATAGTCATTCCACCTTAGCTATGTTATATTTCATATGCCTATTCCATCCCCCTAGGTTTCTAGCATATAGGATAGGAGCATTAGGATTGGACTACAGTGCTAAACCATAGGGTGTCCCATTTCCAATGCTCCTACCCAAGGTCATTTTGAGTGATAATAGTTAATTTTCTCACATAATAAGTCCCAACCAGTTTCTTTGCTTCTTCTTTAAGTTTTCTAATGTCAGTCAAATGTGAATAAAAGGCTCCTAAATTTGAAATAAAGAGTCTCCTATATAAAGGACTGCACAAGGCATTTTATATTTATCGCTTAATATGTTAGCACATCACTTAAATAATAAAAATTATTCAATAGTATAGCTCAACATTCTACATCACACATAGACTTCCATGCTTGATCAAGGAAGGGCCTAGGTGAAAGTTCATTCTTACATCTACCATGCATGTTGATTATGCATGTTCCCTAAGGGAAAACTACATTCAATCTGAGACCCTAGATTGAGGGTTAATGTAGGAAATGATCAAGATCATAGGGGTTTTATATCATGTGATCATTCTTCCCCTAACCTAGTTTTCCCTCCTTTTTATTTTAGTGTATTTATTTCTTCATGTGTGTAGATAGACTCAAGGTTTTAAGATTGAATCATCTCTATAAGGAGATCCATTTATATTCAAGATTTAAAATTTCATAGGTGGACTAATACTGGGATAGTAAACAAAACTCAAAAAGCTCAGACCTCTATGACCAATATAAATAACAGTTGTAGGAAATGGACTATAACACCAAACATTAGGATGTCTTATTTTTGGTGTTCCTATCCTTTCACCCAATGAAAGTTAGATTTAGATTTTATACATCTTCATAGTCCCTCACCTTGGTTTTTAGCTTCTATAATAGTTGTATTAGCCTCTACTTCTAAATAATTTATTTATTTCTCCCATGTAATTAATTCTTAAAATTTTGTATTTTATCATATTAAATCAAACTTTCCTACTTATTCCAGAGCTTTTATTGTTTATAAACTAAACATTAGTTTCCTCAAAACAATAACATATTTAGTGAACCTAACTTACTTCAAAAGAATATAAACCCCTAGGGACCCTTAGGGTTTTTCCTTCATAATTTGTGCAAAAATTCAATTTAATTTTTTTTATTTTTTTAATAAATTTTTTTGAAATAATTCTATTCAAATATTGTTTTAGAATTGAAATTATTTCAATAATTTTCAAATATTCTAAAACCCTAACCCAAAACCCTATATTTCCAAACTAGGTCCTCCAACCCTAAGCTTTTGTCCCTTAAAATTTTTTTAAATATATTTTGGAATTTTTGCAAATTGTTTGGAGTGTCAAAAACATTTTCAAAATCTCAATATTAGTAATTTTGTGAAAAAATTCAATTTCATGTTTTTTTTATTTTTTCATAATTTTTTGTGCATTTATCCTATTCAAAACTATGTTTAGAATTTAAATTATTGCAATATTTTTCAAAAATTCTAAAACCCTATCTCAAACCCCTAGATTTCCAAATTGGGTCATCAAACCCCAAGTTTTCCTCCCTTACAATTTTTAGAAAAATATTTTGGAATTATTCCAAATTGTTTATAGTATTAAAAATATTTTCAAAATATCTATGCTAATAGTTATTTTTATATTTATTTTCTTAATAATACATTTAAATATTTTATTTGGTGAAAAAAATAAAATGGCTACTAAGGGACTTCTTCTCTCTCATCCCATATATCAATTTCTAAAATTTTCTCATAATTATGACAATGAATGGACAAATTTACAAAATTGCACATTAGCTAAAAATGTGGAAAATGATTTGATTTACAATGAAGATAATTACTAGTATTGTAATGAGGAATATGATTATATACATTATAATGATAGTGAACTACAATTAGATGCATCTTCTTATATCAAACCTATCTCTTTTATACCTTCTTCAAAGAAAATAATTTTGATAAATGGGAAAGATACTTCTTGCCTCATTCTCTTTTGCACAATGAACCAAGTGAACCTCAAATTGGTGCTAATTTACTTCCATGTGAACCTAATCTCTATCTTTCTCACACTCTCACTTTTTCTACTTCAATGTTCAAATTACAACAATATAATCAAATTTCAAATACATAGTTTAATTAATACATTTCTTCGTTCTTATCTCTACTTTGTCAAAATAAGGTCTAACTAATAACTCTCTTTCTTTTACTTCTCATGAAAATAATTCATGTATTCCTCCCATGGATAGCATATATGCACATGATATTCCAATTTAAAATGATAATCTATTTCACATTCAAAATGAATTAAATTCTTCTCTTATGCCTCTCATTAGCATTGATAAAAGTGTTAATGAGTATGATAGTGAACATTCCAATGAATATGAAAATGAGAGTAATTATGAAGAATATTTAAATTATTATAATGCATGTAATAATGATGATTTTTATTCACATAGTGAAGAATAAAATTCACCTCATGTTTCTAACTCTTCTCTCACTCGTCTCAAACATAATTCACTTCCAAATGTTATTTCTAATTCTATGCATGATTCTATTTAAAATAATTCACATGTATATGCACTAACACATCCTCTACTCAATTAGAATGTGATTCACTAAAACATAATGATGCCAATGAATTCCCCATGCCACCCCCTACTATAGTAGAACCTATTTCTCACTCTTCATGTAAAGAGAATGGTAGCCAAAATCCCTCTACTAAAGTCCAAGTTACCATTCCTCCAAAGGTTCAAGTGAGCACACCCCGTCTCTATGATCTAATTGCTAAATGTAACATTCCCATGGCTAAAATTAATGATCAAATTCAATGATTAAATTAACCACTTCAATATGCTAATATACCATCCCAATAGATTATTTCTTTAATGCATACAGTTGGTGAATTAAAACACCAAGTACATCTTATTACATTAGAAAACAAGGATTATAAGTCTTGGATGGATGCCAATGATTTACATGGTAACCCTCTTCTAAATACATTTGTAAAATATTAATTACCTAAGCATTTCTAGATACCATCATTGCCTCATTTTGATGGAACTAGAGGTCTATTTGTACACCTTCAAGCCTTTCAGCAGGTTTTTCCATCTCATGCAAGTCCTTTGATTATAATAAATTTGTTCTAGCAAACATTAGTGGAAGAGGCACATAATTGGTTCTTTTACCTACTCCCTATTTTCTCCTTACACATAAATGATGACTTAGAGGAGGCATTTCTTATATATTACATAGAAAACATGGGCCCTCATGTTACATATGAGAAACTTACCACATTACATCTGAATACATCAAATCGAATTAGTGATTTATCTTGTGATTTATGACTCACATGGTAAGATTGATCTACAAACCAACATATTTAGAGATTCAACATATCTTTATAAAATGCATTCACCAACCTCTCAAGCATCTATAATATCAGACAGAGTCCTTTTTCAGGAACTTATGCTATATAATTCTCACCTTAGAAAAGAAATTGGGATTTATTGAGGTAGATTCAGTTGATCAAATTACTATAGATTTCATAGCAGTACCTCCATCTATAGATCCTGGCATAAAACATCCACCATGTCCTAAATGATATAGGAGACCTCAAGAAAAATAATCAACTAGTTAAGAATAGGGAGCAAGTCTCTAGAATATAACCTACAGTATTCACTATAGAGAAAAACATCAACGCACCATTATAGTTTTATTCAAAATAGGATAGCCCATCTATCATATTAGAAACACTACTAGATAGGAGGTTAATCATATTACCTTGTACTCATCAATGAGATCCACATCTCTTAGATAGACATCCACATCATCCCTTTTGTAATTATCATCATACCTATGGATACAAAGATAATGATTCTTATGGACTCAGAGATTCAGTTACTCGATATGTTGATAATGTCATCATATCATTCACATAGGGGGTATCGATATCTCCTCCATCATAGAACCACATACCTCATTCATCCATAATTGAGCCATCCTAAGACATTCCTTTACATGAATCATCGATCATATGAGAGAAATGTGGGTTCTAGGACAAAGCCTCATAGGAGATCTCTTATTCTACCTACTTGTAAGGTTTGGAAACCCATACAATGAGAATAACTTACATATAACACTATAGTTTGAGGAGTACATAGTGTAGTTCCATATACATATCCAACATAGTCACATGCACAGTAATAGAGTATTGATCTAAAGAGATATTCACTATTGCTAAATTTCTAGTGTCCTATCTCACGTAGTAATTTGGTACTATTAAGATTAAATAAAACCATGTCATATAGTATTTCTCCTTAGAGATATTCACTATGGTTAGATTTTGAAGGACCTATTTCACGTAACAACCTACTATGATTGAGATTAGATGATTCCCCATCATAGGATTCAAATTTATCTCCATCTATCACTCAATCATATGCAACACAGTACAAGCTATATGGTATATGACTATGGATATAGAAACCTTATTCAGAGCACATAGTTTCAGTTGCATGACCAATAAAGTTACATTTTACAAAATTTTCACATACAACTACAGTTAATACATAGAAAAAAATATTAGATATAGAACGCATTCTTACACAACATGAGTAGTATGGGAACTTGTTCAATTGACCATTGGGTTTCAGATAGTGATACGACACATATTCATATTGATATCAGTTCATAGCTCAACTTAGCATGGTAACAATGGAGCCAAAGGTCTAGCTAGCCTTTATATTCTTGAACCACTCTTAAGGAAGTAATACACATAACATGCTATCTTACATCCCCATATACTAAAAATAAAATTCCTAATTCCTAATAACTATCCATATCCAAAACTAGCTTATTAAAATCTAAATCTTACCAAATCCTATTTTGCCAACATTAAAACAACTCAATTTATCCAAACAATTTACCAATTTAAAAAACCAACAATTTTTTTCTTACATATGATTACAAATGAATTTTAACATCACACTTGAACTTGTCAAAAAAATCCAAATCATATATCCCAGGTACCATTTTACCAAATATATGCAAAATCCTCAACATCAATACCAGATCAAATACTCCTAAATCGACAAGTTACAATAAATATACTAATTTATTCCAAAATTCATAACATAATATGTATGAATATAAAATAAAACCAACATCCATATCTATAACCATGTTTTTAAATACATATACATTATATCAAAATACAATCAATCATGAATGTGTGTAATACCCTGACTCTTAGTCTTACTCTCTCCTCCCATACTAGTCCCATAGTCTACTTTAGCACTCAAAGGCCCTACACCTCCTCAAACTCCTAAATTTCTATTATGATGATGCTCTCACTCTAATAGCAAACCTTGTTTCTACTAACTCCACTAGTCATCACTTTTGGAACAACCTCCTCTATCACAAATTTTGTCCCTCTTTGTCAGGACCTCTATTCCTACACAATGGACTTGTGCTCATACATTAAGTAGTTTTGGACCTCATTTAGTCAGAATAAGTTGATTATCAAGATAACTTGAATTTTGTGTTGATTTCAAAGGTCTATAGGGGCATTGGTGAGAAATATCAAAAGCATGGTATGATTCAATTAATGTTATTTCCTTTCGTATAAATGTATATATGCAATGTTGTCATGTATGTGGATGAGGGACAATTTAATGGGATGAATATCTAGTTTATTTTTTACTCTCATATATATATATATATATAGACACACACACACACACACACACACACACACACACACACACAGAAAATATTTTTTTATAATGAATTAATTTAGGATAAGAGGAAAAAATTATCAACTAGATAATATTAGAAAATACATCAAATATTTTTTTTTAAGAATTTTTAATTTTATTTTAACTCTAGAACTTATAAATAAATTATATTTTTCGTAAATAATATTATATATATATATATATATATAGACACACACACACACACACACACACACACACACACACACACACACACACACACACACACACACACACAGAAAATATTTTTTATAATGAATTAATTTAGGATAAGAAGAAAAAATTATCAACTAGATAATATTAGAAAATACATCAAATATTTTTTTTTAAGAATTTTTAATTTTATTTTAACTCTAGAACTTATAAATAAATTATATTTTTCATAAATAATATTTTTATTATTAATTAATTATATTTAGTTTCTATCTAAAACCCTATACTAGAAATATTAATATAAAACCAATCTAACCTAAAGTCTACACCTACGTACTAAATCCATGCATGCAAATATGATAACACTTGTTAACTAAACCTTCTACATGCCACACGGGGAGCGGAAATAATTATAAACTTACAATTATAAAATATCTTTCTTTGATTTTGAATTTAACCACTCCCAATTTAGATCAACCCTCTCTGCTTCTACCCACTTAAACTCATGCAAAAAGCTTGGAAGAACTACCATGTTGACAACATAAGGACTAGTCAAAAACCCTGATGAAGGAAATGAAAGATATAAATTTAGAGTGGATCAATCAATGCAGAGGGAGAGGAAGGAGATCAATCATTTAAATAAGGACCATAATCAATACATTGAAAGGAGAAAATCAAAGTTTGGGAGTAGAACGTAGCAGAAGAAGAAGTAAAAAGATATCAATGTAAAGGAGAGAGTGGGAGATCTATACAAAGGAAGAGTAGGTTGACACTATAGAGGAGGTCATTGAAAATTTATATTTTTACCTCCATATTAAATTTTCTTTTAAGTGAATACCAGAATTTTAACATGTAGCTATCTTTTATTAAATGCCATAAATTTAGAAACTAAATTACCAGTGATATGTAGCAGTTTATTTTTATAATAATAGTTATCTATAAGTTTTAAAGTAGTTCACTCTTCACCGAACATATCTTTTTAAATACCTAAATGAAAATATATATATTATTTAGCTTAAATAAGAAAGGATCTTTTAAATATTTGTAAGAATAACATAGTGTAATCTAATTACCTTAGGCAAAAGATATATATACCCTCCTAGGTATGTAAGAATAAAAACTTTCTGTACCAAAAAAGTTTGACTTTTTTTTTGGTAAAACCCATGCATGAGATGTAATTATCATATTTCATGTGAAGTCATCTTATTCAGTCATATGGTATGTTTGGTTGTATATGCATAAATTGGATTGGCTTATCACCAAACATGGGGTTGTTCCTTGTTTAATATCTTCATTTTCTAAGTGTTATTCATGAATACATTACTTTAAAAACTATTGATTTCATGGATATATGACATTGAACTATATGTTATTCACTGCTTAAGTTACTATTGACATTTTAAATCTAAGGGTCTAGTTCATTCTTCAAGTATTTACATCCTTGACTATTGGTCTATAATATGAAGATTACATTGTGATAAATCTATGATTGGATTTACAATTATCCTCTTTTATGAATCCCTTACATCTAATTATTATATTTTTAATGAGTAAGATGGTTTATTAGGAAAATTATATCTTATCAATTATAACATTGTAACCATATTTGCAAATAATAATATATTATTCATAAAATATTTATGTAACATTAAGTTTATAGTTCAATTTATCATTCTTTGTGGATAGGTAATATTTTTTTAAAAAATTATCTAAGTAAACTAAAGGTGTAATTGTTCAAAAAAATTAACATTGTGAAAATCAACATAAGGACTGAACTAGAAGATCATGTCACATATTTATTTTCTACCTTCCTACTCAGGAATTTTATTTTAAAATATAATGTATTAATTTATTTCAAGTATTATTTAATTTTAAATCTAAACTTATACCAAGAAATAAAGATAAACAAAACTATAAAACATTTGGTATAAGTGGTGCCTCTAGGTCACATTTATAGGTAATGCCATCATATTAGAGCTATTGCATCCATAGCCTAACAAAGTTGAAGCTATGACATCTAGGCATCATCCTTATAAACCATCAAGGATAAATAAGTACCATGTCATGTCATTAAGTCCAAGGGGTGGAATAATCCCTCTTGGTCAACAAACGATAATTAAGATAACCAAACAACTTGAGCTACCTTAAATGATTCTAACTTGTGAACTTATGAAACATAAATGGAGAAAATACATTTATTATTCAAAACTCAATAGCACTAAAAGGAGCAATGAAAATAAATATTGAGAATGTTAAACCAATTATTATGCAGCCATATGGCTCTTAGATAACAAACTTTGGCAACAATAATTGTATAGATTAGGTTTATTAAATCAAGGATCAAAAACATTATTGATGTAAATAAAAATTAGAAAGGGGATGTATCTTTAAAATGTTAATTTTTGTTTCTTATTAGTATTTAGGGATAATTTAGTTTAAAAAGTATTCAATTACTTAAACTGATATATTTACACTCCCATTTGGGTAGAAATCACATAATAACTATCTAGGGAACTATCCCCTAGAAAGGGCTACATACCTTGATTCAAAGTTCACATGAAACTTAGAATAGAAAATAGAACTACATGCATGCTACACCTTCACCCTATTCTAAAGTAGGTATGTAGACAGTCTAGGAAGTGAAGGATGTTTTTAGTACATAGGTGAATAGTATGGGGTTTGGGGTTGTGTGCTAAACAAGTTTAAAGTTAACTAAAAGGCAAGATATTTACCCTAGTTTAGATAAACAAAGCAAAGAAAAGAATTTTTTGATATACTCAAAAGGATCCTAGTTGGATCATCATAGTTCTTAAGGCTTTAGGCCAAATTTTGAGATAAAATGCGACTATTTTTTATATGTTTAATACTCCTATAAAGGTGACCTCAGCATTACTCATGACATTCAAGGACATATACCTTCAATTTATAGATACATAAACTATTTAGATATAGTGGTTCAGATCATATGGATCCACAGTGATTTTAGATTAGAAGTACATAGACTATATAGATAGAATGGTTTAGATCATATGGATCCACAATGATTTCAGCTTACAAATACATAGATTATTCAAATCCAATGGTTCAAATTATATGGATTAATAGTGAATTTGATACAACTTTGGACTCAGATACTAGATTTGGAGGCATGTACATTACTACACATATCACACATATAATTTCATACAACATGATATAGTTATAAGACCGGATAACATATTATAGGCATAGTGTAGAGCACAATGTTTTGATCTCCAGTTTTACACATGGGGCATGGCACAATAGGTTATATCACAAGTGATTTTATAGATTACTAGATTATATATATTCATCACTCACATACCAAATTTGGGGAACTGGCATAGATGTAGATATTCCTCATCATTTAAGATTATAAAGATGGAATGGCAAGACATATCATTCTCTGCTTACACATTAACCAAATTTTTAGACTACACCTAGTTATACATAGGTTATCACTAGGTTGGACTCTATGGTTATCTATAGTGGTTGTTCCATAGCATTACCCTAACCCGGACTACATGAGTTTATGTGGGATAGAGGGTAGACATTAGTTTTGGGCCTCTAAGCACTTCTCAGTTCCAATTCAGACTATTTAGAGTGGGTGCATGAAATTTTTTGCTCTACAAAACACATAAATTCTATACACACATTATAGATTACATGAGTTTATGTGGGATATAGGATAGATATTGGTTTTGTTCCTCTGAGCATTTCTCATTTTTAGTCATATTCAATAGATGGGGAAAGCATTGCCCTCCTTGTCCATGTTATAAGGATTCCACATTTAGATTTAGTATAGAGGACATCTATTTCATGGATTATTTCTTTTTCTAGGCACTATTTATCTCTCCATCCACTTCCCTAACTAGGAAGTGAGTTGGAATATTTTTTAGCACACTTATCTCCATGTAGGTAGTTTCAGGTATGCATTTTATTTTCTTTCTTTTACTTTAGTACTTCATTTCATTATATCACTAGATTAAAAGGGGTGAAAAGTCTACACCATAAATTGGTCAGTCAATCACACATATCATGTCTTTTCACAATGCTTTCATAAGAGACTCTAACTAGAGAATATAACCTTTATTCACATGTATCCATGTCTTTCATTTTGCTCATATTAATCATGTTTCATGCTTGAGTCACATGTTTGCCTATTATCAGTCATCTCAAGCCTTTAAATTGGTAATTCCACTTTAGTTATGTCAAATGTCTCATTCTTATTCCATCCCTCCAAGTCCCCAACTTGTAGGACAAGAGCACTAGGATTGGACTACAATGTTGGACCCTTGGGTTTCCCATTTATAGCACTCCTGTCCAAGGTCATTTTGAGTTATAATGGTTAGTTTCCCTCACTTAATGATTTTCATCCCCTTTCTTAGCTTTGTCATTAAGTTTTTTAATGTTGACCAAATGCAAATAAAAAGCTCTAAATTTTGAAAGAAAGAGTCTCCTATATAGAAGACTATATAAGGCATTTTATATTTATCACTTACTACTTTGGCACATTAAATAATAGAAATCAGTTAGTAGTATAGCTCAACATTCTACATCACACATAGACTTATATACTTGACCAAAAAAAGGGCCTAGGTGAAATTTCATTCTTAAATCTACTATGTGCATTGATTATTCCAATTTCCTAAGGGAGAACTATATTTCATCTGAGACCTTAGCTTGAGGGTTAATGTAGGAAATGGTCAAGATAACATGGTTTTGAGATCATATGATCATTCTTACCTTAACCCAACTTTTCCTCCTTTTACTTTTAATGTATTTATTGATTCATGTGTGTAGATAGACTCTAGGTTTAAAGATTGAATCATGTCTATAAGGATCTCCATAGATAGTCAAGATCTAAAATTTAATAGGTCAACCAATATAGGGATAATGAATAAAACCCAAATATCTCAAACCTTTGTCATTAGTTTAGACAATAGTGGTAGGAACTAGACTATAGCATCAGAAACTAGAGTGTCCTATTTTTAGTGATCTTATCCTTTCATCAAATGAAAGTTAGATTTAGGTTTTAAACATCTTCATAGCCTTGCACCTCAGATTTTAGCTTCTACAATAGTTGTATCAACCTGTTTTTATAGATAAGTTATTTTCTTCTCCTATATAATTAATCCTATAAAATTTGTATTTTATTTTATTAAATTTGACATTCTTACTTATTATATACCCTTTATTATTTAGGAAATAAACACTAGTTTCCCAAAAATAATAAAATAGGACTCCCATGGTTTAAGGGCATCCAGAGAGATATGAGCTAGGCCCACATAATTTTGGGTAATGTCTTACATGGGCCACTTCCTCTAATCTAGGTAAGGCTGGAATTAATGCTTGGGGATGCAGGTGGTCTTTGAGTTTGTTATATATCTAGTTGGATCATAGTTGTATCTATCATCCATTAGGTCTAGACCAAGCTCCACCAACTTCGGTGTGAGTAGGTATTATTGGTGACTTTTGTACATTGTAATACCTCCTTTTGTGAATGGGACATCATATAGGCCTTTCTTCTTATTTCGTACCTCATAGACAGAATATACCACATAAGTTGGTGAGCATGCTCTAAGGCCAGAGTCTAGTATGTCAACATGTAAATTAGATGGAAGGGTTCTCCCTAGAAACTATGCACTTAAACGAATGAAATCTGGGCTCCCTAAAACCAATCACCTAAGACCTTGATCTTAATGAGCCATGTCATCTATGATTCAATCATTCTAAATGTAAAGGGCTCCATGTTGAGGTCAATGAGAACTAAATCCATAAAATTTTCTAAAAACTCTTGGTAGTCCCTAATGACAGATAGGACATGGGTCCATACAGTGATTTGGTTCAACATGTTGGGAAATATGTCTATTTTAGAGGAGATAAGGTTAAGTTATTTGGAGAAGAACTAGGAATGATAGAAGAAAATCAAATGTAGAAGTAAGGATGAGTACTAGAAGGTACCCACTATTGAAATTTTTTCTAAATCATCTCTTATGAATGCGGTGATGGATTATAAAAAATCCAACCTAAAATATTGTCCCTTCTGTGTCAAGGTTACGAAGAAGAGTGCCCCTAGCTGGAATTTTTTAACATTGGTATCAAAATCCATTATGAAGATGAAGGCTAACATGGACATAGTATCTCCCAGGTGTTTTGTGGGAAATATCTTGAGGGATATGAGCATCAGAGGAATTTCTATGATTTTTTATTTGAGAAGAAAACAAAAGAAGTCTCCCTTTTCTTAGACCTGAGAATCCCAAATAGTCTGAAGGTTGTCTATGTTACAAGTCTTGGCTTCCTAATCATTTTAGAGGTAGACCATCTCCTTGATGTTATCCACATAAATTATTACCCTTAAATTAGTGTTTCTATTAATTGTTCTATAGTGGGAATCATATATTTACACCTAGAGGGTGATGATCTCTAGGCAAAGATGAACATAAGGCACCATGAAATGTGCCAATGTGTATTCCCATAACCTAAAGCTGAATGAGTCATAGTCATTTATGCTAGCCCTTAAAACTATTTATGCACAAGCACCCTCTCATAGATTCTTGGGGTTGTTTTTAGCTAACTTTGAGTTGAAGAGATTATCTATGAAGCTAGTGACCAATGTTTGTCCCTCTAGTCCCGCTTAGATTCTTGTTTAGTGTTGAACACCTTCTCTTTTGCTAAATTATGGTCATAAGAATTAGATTTTATTATTGAATGTTTAAGGGAAAGGTCACCCCCATTACTTGACTTGGAGGTTCTTTTTCTAATGAGATGTTGGTCACTTCTTGATGAAGATTTAAAAGCTTTTATTGGTAAGTATTTTGCTCTAAAACCACTCTATATTTATGCTAAAGGTATTAATTAATGGTTGTCTACTTTTATAATTGTAACTATAGACTCATCCCTTCCTACTTCTCTTGATTCTCTCAATGTTATTGATGCTCTCCATATGTCTAATGGTTGGCCTAGATGATGTGAGTGTATTCATACATTGATGCCACTAGGTAGGCATAGGATGAGAATTTTTAAAATTGGGCATCCCCGTAAATGAGAAGGGTGGATCACACAATAAAAGGGCCACTCACAAGATATTTTTGGTGATCATTATAGGGAGTCATGGAAAAATTGGATGTTTTGATTTAATGGCAAGTAAGGTGGGTAGATAACTATCTTTCGAAGAATGTTTTTTGAAGATTTGGGAGGACTGTAGAGGGATAGATGGTGAATATAAGAATCACTTATGCCAATGAAACTTAATTTAAAAGGAAACAATAAAGGGAAAGAAAATTAATCAATGGGAAACAACAACAAGAAAAATTAAACACATGATAGAAAGGGAAACTAACTAATTACGTACAAAGGGGAAGATGTTTAAGTCAGTTAAAATCCTTCAAGTTGATCCCATTTATGGGGAAATTTATTATATTTCCCTCTTGATATTATAATTCATAAGCATTCCCTCACTTATCACTGATGATGTGAAATGGTCCTCTCTAAAGAGAATCAAACTTTGCATGTTGTCCTAGCTTTACGGCCTGCTAATCATATTTGAGAACTAAATCTTTAGGTTTAAATTTTTGGTTTGATGACTTCCTATTGAACCATCACTTAATATATTATTTTTGGATGATATGTTCATCACTTTCTTGTTCCTTCACCTCCTAAATTTTTACCAATTTAGTAAGCTAAACCTCCATTTCTCCATTTTCTTTAAATTCAATAACCTTCAAGAGCTATTGTGCAGGTATTTTTAATGATACTAGCATAATTATTTCCTTCATGTATATAATATCATATGGGGAAGTATTTTTAACCTATTTAGGGGTGATTCAATTTTTCCATAGGTTTTTATTCACGTGCAAGTTCCACTCCTACATGTCATCACACATTCTTTTGATTAGTCTAATCAAATTTTTGTTGGTAGACTCTACCAACCCATTCCTTTATGAGTAATAATTAGATGAAGCCTTTAAGATTTTGCATTTGTACTAATATTCACCCTCAAATGGGTTTTTCCCATATTTATTCTAGTGATGATGAAGATTTATAAGTCTTCATCAATAATTATTCTTTAAAGCCACTCTCTATCTTATTGAAGGCACTGGATTAACAATCCTTACTCACATATTCTCATATATCTTGACTCAACTCTCTCTATTCTTTATGCTCTCTACAATTGCCTAATGATATCAAAATATCAATGCATCTAATTATTTATCCAAATTAGGAGAGGATTATTTATACTTTGATTCCCCTAGGTGTTCTCATAATAATTGTATTACAATGGGTATTTATACTCTGAAAGTAATGATGGGAGAGTGAGTTGATAACTATCTTTTGAGGACTGATTTTAAAACATAGGAGGGATAGGGTGAGGGTATGTGGAAAATAGAGGTTCACTTCTATCAATGTCACTTATTAGAGAGGAAAAATCAAATAAAATACATTACAAACATGCAAAAGAGTGGATTCCCCTTCAAGGTATCTCCTAAGAGATACATTTCAAATAGGGATAAGAATGAATTTTTCCCTCAAAATAAAAGTGTAATTTTTATATACATGGAAGGAACTAATAGGTGATATTTTTAAGGCAATTATAATACCTTCAGGGTATCTCATAGGAGGTACTTATCAAACATTCATAAGAGTGGATTCCCCCTTTCAAGGTATCTCTTAGGAGATACATTTCAAATAGGTACATTACTAGATTTCTCCTTCAAAGAACAAGTGGAATTTTTATTTACACTAAAGGCACTATTGGGTGATATTTTTAAGGCCTTTGTAATATGTTCAAGGCATCTCTTATGATATAGTTTTCAATCATATACGAGAGTGTATTTCCCTTCCAAGGTATCTCCTAGAAGATACCTTTAAAATAGGCACAAGAGTGGATTTCTCCTTCAAGGAACAAGTGGAATTTTCCTTTCCATGGAAGGCACTAGTGAGTGACATTTTGAATGCCTTTTTAATACCTTTAATTTATATATTATGATGTACCTTTAAAACTTAAACATGATTAGAATTCCCCTTCAACGTATCTCCTAGGAGATACATTTTAAATAAGGATAAAAGTGGATTTTCCCTTCAAGAAACATGTGTAATTTTCCTTTACATAGAAGGCACTACTAGGTGATATTTTGAAGGCCATTGTAGTACCTTCAAGGTATTTCATATTAAATACCTTTCAAACATGCACAAGATTATATTTCCCCTTCAAGGTATCTTGTAAGAGTGGATTTCTCCTTCAAGGAACAAGTAGAATTTTCCTTTACATAGAAGGAACTACTAGGTGATATTTTTAAAGCCTTTGAAATAACTTAAAGGTATCTCTTAGGAGATAAATTTCAAACATACACAAGATTTTATTTCCCCTTCAAGTTATCACCTAAGAGATACTTTTCAAATATGCACAAGAGTGGATTTCTCTTTCAAGGAACAAGTGGAATTTTCCTTTACACAAAAGGCACTACTAGGTGATATTTTCAAGGCTTTGTAATACCTTCAAGGTATTTATTACGAAATACCTTTCAAAAATTTCCAAGATTAGATTTTCCCTTTAAGATATCTCTTAGGAGATACATTTCAAATAGGCACAAGAGTGGATTTCTCCTTCAAAGAACAAGTGTAATTTTCCTTTATATGGAAGGCACTACTAGGTGATATTTTGAAGGCCTGTGTAATACCTTAAAGGTATCTCCTAAGAGATACTTTTCAAACATGCACAAGAGTGGATTTCCCCTTCAAGGTATCTCTTAGAATATACCTTTCAAATAGGTGTAATATTCTATTTCTCCTTTAATGAACAAGTGGAATTTCTTTTACATAGAAGGCATCACTAGGTGATATTTTGAAGACCCCTATAATAAATTCAATGTATCTTGTAGGATATACCTTTAAAATATACAAAAGAGTGGAATTCACCCTCAAGGTATCTCCTAGGAGATACATTTGAAATAGGGATAAGAGTTAATTTCTCCTTCAAGGAACAAGTGCAATTTTCCTTTACATAGAATGCACTATTGGGTGATATTATGAAGGTCCTTATAATACCCTCAATGTATATCCTAAGAGATACCTTTCAAACATGAAAAAGAGTGTATTTCCACTTCTAGGTATTTCTTAAGGGAAACCTTTCAAATAGGCATAAGAGAGGATTTTTCCTTTAAGGAATAAGTGGAATTTTCCTTTACACAAAAGGAACTATTGGGTGATATTTTGAAGGCCCTTGTAATACCTTCTAGGTATCTCCTAGGA
>JARHVA010005907.1:0-42500 GCA_037957365.1 Torreya grandis | reverse complement strand
TGCCAATGGTTTCAATGAAAATATTTTTAGGTGGGAGACATTACCCATTGAGTTAAATCATAGGGAATTCCTCACCCCCACCAATATTAAATCAAGTCTAAGAAGAGCCAAAGAAGTTTGCCAGATAATCATTTAGTGCTTAGAGGAAAGAGGTTCATATGTCTAGATTGGGATGAGTTAGAGGCCTCCTATCATTATATGTCCTCTATCTCCATGGTGGTGTTTGAATTCTCAAGCAAAATTTGAATTTTAATCTTGGGTGCTTATAGTTATCAGAGATCTTAGATTTTTGCTAAGGGGCCACCATGACTGGGGCCATCATTTTGATGTTTATGATATGAGTCAGAGGTTTGAATTAGGAAATTTGGATTAAATATCAATTATCCAACTTATTTATGATAGGACATAACAAAGGTCCAATATGGGTGAGAAATGATGAACATTTCATATAGCTTATCACAGTTATATAAATTGTCACTAAAGTGTTGCATTTATTTATATATTATATTGAATTTAATAGTTAAATTCTGATCTAAGTAGGATATGAATGAAATTTCTTCATTATTTTTATGTAATTTATTGATGATTCTTTACCTTTTTATTGTGTCTAACATGGATAAATAGTGCAATTTTGAGCAGAGAAACACATCTCACAGATGGGTTAATTTTGAGTAGAGGAATACATCCCAAGGATGGGTTAATTTTGAGTACAAAAAAATATAATAATTATGTGGTAATTTTGAGAAGGCAACACATAATTTTTACAACTCTTTTAGCTATAACTTTAAGGATTCAACAAGTGAGCTCTGATAATTGAATGATCTGAAGACACTCCAAATATGCTTTGGAATTTCTCTAAATATGCTCTAGGTGTGCTTCAAAGACATACACAAGATTCTCCAAAGAAGTCTATGAATTATTTGAAGATCTATATAGGGTGATTGGAAGACCTATACTAGATGCTCTTACAATATCTAGATGTGATGCAATTACTAAAAAAATAATGTGTAATACATGATACTAAAATAAATTAGGAGAATTTTACAACAAAAAATATATTTTAAAGAAACTAAAAAATTTATTGGATGCAAATGATAGTTGGCAACCCAAAAAAATGAGTAGCCATACAAATCTTCAGCTCCCTGCTACTTCCCACCCATCAAAAACTTCTCCCTAAATAATAGTTGCTGCTCTATAATAGTTACAAAAAATTTATAAGAAAATTTTTAATATATAATGATGCATGGGACCCCTCTACCAAATAATATCAAATCATGAAGGAAACCTTTGCCACCCTAAATAATAATGCTAAGTGTTATTCAATCATTCATTCATCAAATTTTATGATGCGGCATGAGGGAAAAACTCACCACACACAAAAAATAATTTTCAACTTAGTCTAAAATGGAAACAATTCAACTCAAATAATAATAACTTGGAACATGCCAAAAAATGACTTTTCAACTCAATTTAAAATAGAAACAATTCATAGTATCTTGAATAGAGGCAATAGATGAATGATGTGATGAGATATATATGGTGGAACCATTGAAACCCTCACATCATGTCACTTTTTTACTATGATTATTTTCTTATAGTTAATAAAAATGTTTGTTCCCCCTTAACATTCACTCTTTGGGTCCCTATTGGATATAAGTAAGTGCTAAAAAATCCAAATCTCCACCATTTCATTATCTTTTTTATTTCATTATTTGATTATAGTTAATAAAAAATGTTTGGTTTCCCCTCATTCACTATTTGGGTCCCTGTTGAATACAAGTAAGTGTTAAACAATACTAATATCCACCATTTCATTACCTCCCATTTCATTATTTGCTTACATTTAATAAAAAATGTTTGTTTTCCCCTCACATTCACCATTTGGGTCAGTATTGAATATAAGTAAAGCCCTAAACAATCTTAATATCTACCATTCAATTATTTACTTATAGTTAATTAAAAATGTTTGTTTTTCCTTCACATTCACCATTTCAGTCCCTATGGAATATAAGTAAGCATTAAACAATCCTAATATCCACCATTTAATTATCTCAACCATGTCATTATTTGCTTGCAGTTAATAAAAAATGTATGATTTTCCCTCACATTCACCATTTGGGTCCCTATTGAATACAAGTAAGACCTAAGAAATCCTAATTTCTACCATTTCATTATCTCAACCATTTCATAATGAAAATCTAGGTCTATCCAAATCTCAATGATTTCATAACTTAAATTATTAAATAATGAATAAAAGGTTCATGTCAAACCAAATAAATCAAAAATTTCATATATAGTAAACAATACATTACATATATTAAATACCTAACAAGAAGTATCTACAAAAATGACAGTGAAAATTGGGGTCAATTCTTCCACCACTAATGCCACAACTATAGAAATGACAATGAAAAATGGGGTCAATGCTTCCACCACTAACACCACAATTATCCTAACAGTTAATAAAAGAATGTTTTTTGACCTACAAAAGGGAGAGAGAAAAATTGAGAGAAAATAATGGACAGAGAAAAAGATTAACTTAACCTTAATTTTGAAGTGCACTAGAATTTTTAATTCTATACTAATATAAAAGTTTATATAAAAAGATTTAACGTATATAATTATTTTTAAAAATATATTTATATATTTAAACATATTAAAGATTTAAACAATGTACATTATTTAATAAAAACATTTAAATATTTAAACATATATAAAAATAAATAATAAACTTAGATTTTGAATATAAAAATATTTACAAATTTTTATTGTTTATTACAATTATTATAATTTAAAAAGTTTATGCATATTTGTTCATTAAATTACATGATTAAATTTTATAATACAGATTTAACTCCATAATTTTTAGCCCCCATAGAATACCTTTAAGATAATTTAATTCACCAATTTAAATACCTATGAGAGTGAGTCACCTTTCTTGAACTTAAAAACTAATATTTGGAGACGAATTTGACCCCAAAATGCTAATTAGAATAAGTGATGCAAAATCATACCTAGTAACAAAAAGACTAAACTTGGGAAAGGATTTTGTGAGGTTATCTAACTTATGGTTATCTGAGGGCATAAGTAGTCTACACCATACAAATATATAAACATTAACTTTTCATTCATGACAACAAGTCCTATGATATCTCAATGCAGATTTAGGGTTAAATATTACATCCAACAAAATATTGATACTTCAAAATTTTATCATATTTCTAAACCCAAAATTCTTCTTATTCACTTCTAATTTTTTTAGTGCCATTGCAACAAAAACAATTTTGATGTCGAGATTATTCTATTGATTTAGAAATAATATAAGGCTCTTGCATAATATTAGTGGAGTTTCATCCACATTTTTTTAAGATCTAACATAAGAAAAATGTCTAATAGGGATTTGATTCCTTAATTTTTATCCCCACCAGGAATACCTTTGAGATAATTTAATTCACCAATTAAAATACTTGTGAGGGCGAGTCACCTTTATTGAACTTACAAACTAGTATTTGGAGATGAATTGAACCCCAAAAAGTTAATTAAAATAAGTGACACAAAATCATACCTAGTAACTCAAAGACCTCTTAGAAAAATATTTTGTGTGTTTATCTAAATTATGGTTATGTGAGGGCATAACTAGTAGTCTACCTTAGATCATTTACTATATATATATATATATATATATTATATATATATATATATAGACATTCCATTTACACATTGTATCTAAATGTATATTTGCATAATTTAGGTAATTTCATTCTAATAAAATATAAATAAGCTTATTGCAACAAATTACACTTGATGGGTCTCCTACCATGGGTTTTGGATCACATCCAGGGGATCATCAGAATTAAAAAATGTTTCATAATACGCTACAAGACCATAGTTTAAAGAAAATTATAGAAGTTCAAATGTGGAAATAGAGGTAAAATTATGATCATAGAAGTTTCTTTGGAACCAATATAATGATTTATAAATAATTATTAAGGTCTTCAATGCATAATAAGTAGTGGTTCATCCACATTTTTTCTAAGATGTAACATTATTAATTATTAGGAGAAATTGAAATGGTGGTGGTATAATAATAGGAATACACATTGGAATAGATGGTTTCTTTCGAGCATATATGTCCACTTTAAATTTTTATCATATTTATAAACTCAAAATTCTTCTTGATTGCTTTTAATTTATTTATCATCATTATAACAAACATAATTTATCCATTGAAATCACCAAGACAAAACCCAATCATCCACAACTATGGTGCTCCTTATCTAATGAATACATATGCCCCCTAATCAAAACCAAGGGTTTCATTGTAATTTTGACATATTGATTGTGCTAAGAGGCTATCTCTTTACTCAAAGAATACAATCCATCATAGACTAAAGCATTGCATGGTGATTCAAATCCCGATAAGTTTGTACCCATGATTAATTTAAAGATGAACTTATTTTGACATTAATGTAATGGGTTTGGAGTAACTATTAGGTTTAATTGTTGATTTACACTCTTTCATTTCACATAAACCCTCTTACCCCCCACCCCACCCTTCCCCCCAACACACACAAAAAAATTATATTAGTTACTAAATAAATATAATTGACATATTATAGTAAATATATCATAATATTTTTATATATTAAACTAATTAATTGTAAATTAATATTATAGATAAATTATATATTTTGTAAACTATATTTTAATAGTAATCAATATTATTATATCATATAATATATTTGTTAATATATAGCTTAAAAATCAATATTATATATTATATATTTCAATACATTCTATATATTGTTAATAGTACATAAATAATATTGTATTTTTAATAAAATTAAATGAATTTTTAAGCCTTTAATGTAATGTATAATTCCACATAAAATGAAAATGTCCTCTAACATTATGGATTTAAAAATGTGATCACCGGTATGGATTTAAAACTCTACAGTGCTTCACCATGTGTGCATTAGATTAATTCAAAGAGTGAAACTATCTAACATTAATAATGTCTGGTAGCTAATGGGAATTAAATAAAAATAATCATTTATCAAAAAGGTTAAATCATGTATCCCTTCTCCATCTCAAAAGGTGCATTTTTATTAATGAAAGTAAATGATCCATGTGTCATTATCAATTGGATATGAAGTGATTTTAAAATTATCATTTATAGGGCCAAATCACATCAATGTAAAATCAATTAAATTTAAACAGGAAACTATAAGCCAAGAAAATTTACTCTTGAAAAAATATTTCAATACAAGAATCACAAAAACTTCATTTATCAAGACAATTTATAGAAATTATAATATATCTATATATTGTTGATGGTATGGACATAATATTCAATTTTTCAAAAAAAATAAATGAATTTTAATGCCTTTAACATATTTTATAATGCCATGTAACATCATAAAAAGGGTAAATGTCATCACAGGTATAGATTTGAAACTCTACAGTGCTTGACCATGTGTAGAGTAGATGAGGTAGATTAATTTGAAGAGCAAATCTATAAAACATTATTAAGTTTGGGAAGAATTAAATTAAAAGTTATGATCACATATCAGGAAGATGAAATCATGTCACAAGCATTAAATTTGATGTTTTAGATGACACTTGGCATGGGATAGTTGATAGTAAAGCAGATGGACAATCAGTTAAATTCAAGTAATGTTAATTATTAATTTTTAGTAGCCCTTCAAACTTGGTTATAAAAAGTCTGTTAATTGTTAGATTACATATACATTATACAAAGGAATCGAGTCTATTATACTTTATAAAATGACCATCAAATTTTAGTTAACCATCAAGACTTTTGATCTATAATTTAAATTATTGATATGTAATTCTTCTATTGAATATATTCTAATTAAGACAAATCACCAATAAATATCTGTCTAGATGAGTTTATTTCTTCACTCAAATCCTTTGGTTTTTTTTTAAAAATTTATTAGACCATAAATATAATTTTCTTACTAACTTCAATTTTGATGTCTGAATGTGATAAGTGTTTCTTGATGGTTCTGATTACGGGTGCTACAAAGTGAGTTAGAGATATGTTCAATAGTTTTTGTAGATAATACTAGTTGGCATTTTTGACTCATATGTATCACAACCTTTATTATTATTTATTTTTAATTAATAATAACTAAGATGCATATATTCAACCCACCTATTTAAAAAAATAAGAATATAAACAAATGATAACTAGCAATTATAATAGACTAGGAGTAGTGATAGTTATTAAACTTTTTCATTCTACAACCTTAGTAGGTGCACCCGAGAGATGTGATTGGATGCTTTATATGTGCCTTTGTGGACTTATATATTCTATTCTCCATCTATGAGGATGTGATGTTCTATTTTATTTTGAGTTTAAAATTATCTCTATCTATTATTTCTTTTATTCTACTTCTATAGTTTTGGTCTTTATTCACATAATAGACTATAGTTCATGTTTTATGATCCTTTATGGTTTGTGATACTTCAGGATATAATATATTTTATGAAATTATAGGTTAATGTTTCAAATATATCAATGCATCACCCTAAATTAGATTTGCATTCTATGTTATTTTTTTCCTTTATTCTATGCCTTTTTACCCCCAAAATTGAATGAAGAGTCAGTTGCTAAAATCCCATAGGTTGCTTTACAGACTGCATTCGGTCCCACATCTGTAATCCTATAGAGGTTTTTTAACCTAAATAAATATAAATTTTTTTTAATATAATATTAGAAAATAATTATTTCATAAAATATGAATTTGTTATTTCCAATTGTAGTTTTGTATCCAATCATATTTATTATTTATTTTCAATTTACTTGTTTTAAGTAAAATACTCATAATGTTTCTAAGCAACATGTATTGAAAAAAAATTTAAAGAATGTAGGAATAAAATTTAGGTAAAATAATCCTATAATTTCTCAATAACGCTCCCTAAAAAATAATCAAAAATCCCCTATCATGGGACCCATACCTTACTATGGGTGAATTTATTTAAATGGTAACATCTGAAATTGACATATGGGAATATGAATATAGAGAGAGATGAAATTAATTTAGTATGATAATGTCATTTTTATCAGTTAATTTGAGAGATAAAAAAATAAAAAATAAAAACAAAACTCATTATTCAGTAATCCAAAAACCAATGTGCTACTTTTAATGTAATTCAAACATTTCCCAATCCTCTGCTTCCATCATTCATTGATGAGAAAGAATTTTTGGGACTAATAGTGGATGGTTATGATGTCCCACCTTCTAAAAATAATGAGATTCCTTCATATTTTATGAGGAAAATTTAATGCAAGTTTAATATCTTGAATGAATTTTTTTATTAATTTTTTTATTAAGAGTTTTTAGGGACAATAAAAATGCTTTTGATAGGATAGGTTGGGTGAATATCATGTGCCTAATCAACTTGTGATAATATATATCAAATAACTACATTATCCTTAGATAATCCCCTCTACAGTGAAGGATGTTGTAGAGATTGATAGTTTACATGCACTTAACACACTTACCAACACACTCATGTAACATAGAAGCCAATTTTCCTATACTAATGCTAATGAGAATAGACATGGAGATGGTCTGACTAACAATACTACTTGATCACACTGATGAAAATCTTATAGTACTTTATGCACTAAAACTTAAATTAGATGAGGAGAAATATTTGATGTAAACCAACTATGGTGGTGTTTCTAATTGGGTTTGATGTAAACTAATTATGGTGATCTATGTTCTATGGAATGGAATAGATGGTCTCTTTGGAACATATATTTCCACTTCAATTTTTTATCCAATTTATAAACCCAAAAATATTCTTGATCAATTTTAATTTTATTAGTACCATTGTAATAAAAGCAATTTCTCCATTGTAATCACCAAGATAAAATGTGCTCGGCCATAGTTGAGCTCCTTATCCAATGAATATAGATGCACCCTGATCGAAACCAAGGGAGCTATAGATTTGACATAGATATTACATGCTAAGAAGCTCTCTTTTTATACATAGAATGCAAACCATCATAAATTAAATATTTTCACGGTCATTCAAATCCCAATCAGTCTATGTCAAAAATTATCTTTAAGGATAAACATAATTAATATTTTGGAATTCTCAATGGTTTGGAATTATTAGGTTTAACTATCAATTATTATTTTACACTCTTTTTATTTACACAGCCCCTCTCACCAATACATATATACATACATTATATGTCATGATGTGTGTGTGTGTGTGTGTGTGTGTGTGTGTGTGTGTGTGTGTGTGTGTGTGTTAAACTGAGTAATATTATATATAAATTATATATTTTATATTAAATATATTATATTGAAATATATAATAATAATATTAAACTATACTATATAATATGTAATATTGTAATATTATATTACATTGTATAATATACATTTTAAATAAATATTATATATTTTAATATAATATATAAATATAATTTTAATATATTAGATATATCACTCACATTCAATTTGACTTGGCTACTCCCGAGGTGCATTTGCATTAAAAAATAGGTCTGAGTCCCTAATGAATTTGAAATTCAAATTTACTTTACAAAATAAAGTTCGTATAATTTTCACACGTGTAGAGGAACAAAAAGTGTCAAACATGTCTGACTAGATATATTATTATTCCTACATATTCTTAGTTTTTTCTAAATATACACTATATATTGTTGATATATCAGAATAGAGTAGGTTGTGAAGTTTCTGAAGCATTGACCATATTTGTTACTATCATTTATATAGATCCTTATTTTTATTTATTTAATCTTAATAGTGTTTAATATTTTTTTACTCTATCTAATATGTGCAAAAATCCTTATTTTCAGGTATTTAATCCTCAGTGTTCAATATTTTCTTTACTCTATCTAAAATGTGTGATTTATTTGTGTTAACTTGGACCTTTTACTCATTGTTTAGCACCTTAATATGTTATGAAATTGCTAAGATTTAGATAGTCTACCTAGATTATTGTAATATTTTTTGCCCTATTGGGGTACACCCAGCTGTGATGGCAGTGATCCTTCTACTAAATGAGCATGAACATGACCATTATTTTTGAAAATAGGTTTTTCAAATTGTAACACTAAAATTTTATAAAATAATATAATAAATATAATTCCAAATGATTTTCCTATATATAATTCAATAATATTTTAATAAAAAATAGTACACTTTTTAAGAATGTGTGTCAAGCTTAGGGAGGCCCTAGGTTGGCCTAGGAAGTAGTGAGCCCTATTGTAAAGCATGTTTCAAAAAGAAAAGAGGTCAAAGGAGTCAAGTGGTGTATAAGACAAAAAAGGGTAGACTCCAAAATTTGTAATTAAATATGGGTAGACTCCTTGTTTGGTTTAAATTCTATGGAAAATATTCACACAATAATTACTTTGTACCTTTTTTTGATCATCTTCATTATCTAGTGAAAATTAATGAATTGAGTAAATTTAGCCAATAAACCATATAATTCAAATGTCCTTCCTTATAAATGAATTAAAATGAATAGTTACTCAAAATTCATCTCAATTGTGCATAAAGTGGTGATCCATTACAATCCCAAAAAAAAATTAGACCCATCCATGATAATAGAAAACATAAGATAATATAATAGGTAGTCTCCCATAGTTTTATGTTATGGTATTTACTAGAATAATTGACTATACCCCCACCTATAATTAGGATTTGAAATTTTGGAGATGGGTAAATGAAATAGTCCAATTGAGTATCCAACTTACTATTGATGAATTTAATTATACTCTAAGAGTAAATAAATATAGTCAACTTCTATTTATTGAATAAAAAACAACCTTATTTGGAAGAGTACTAATACCTAAAGTTGCATGATAGGAAATAGTAGGTTGAGAATATTCAGATTCATTATCAGGTCCTTCCAAAATATTGATATGTGTCTATGTCAATGATTTAATGAAAATAGTAGAATAAAAATTCTTAGATTATAGGGAAAATAAGAATATGGCAGTGATACCTTGGTGTTTCACTTAGTTTTATTGGAAATATTATGTGGTTATAACTTACCACCTTCTAGTTTGCAAGTAGACTCTACTATAGGGACAATAGGAATATGGTAGTAACACAATCTACCTAAATTTGTTATGATGTAAATTAATTTGTATTTTCAAATATAAGCTGAAAATATTAAATAAATAAATAGATATACACAATGAGAATTAATCTAAAATGATTCATGTTAAAAAATTTAAAAAGGAGGGAGTAAGGTATGGTAGAAAATAAAGTTACCTTGCAAAAATAAATACCAATAAATCTCCTTTGATTTTTTTTAGTAACCTAGATAGCACCCAAATAAAATCAGATTGCGCATATCAATTTAAGTCTAGACAATGGAATGACATAAGGTTGTGGTATGCCTGTATCTAGACCAGACATCTAGTTACAAGGCTAGTTCCCTTGATTATGTGAATTTAGGATCAATTAATAAACCTATCAGATGTTGGGATGAAAATATTAAGGAATAAACTAAAATTATTCTTCAAACATAATAATATCCTATCAATTTTGAAAATATGTAATACCTTAGTGCTTTAATGTCTTAACTATCAACATAGTTTCTTAGTCCCTTAAGCAGATGTAGGTGAAGATTTCATGAAATTGTATATTCAAATGAGTTAGGATCCTTGAGGTCTCTTTAAAATTCCACAAATTAATATGTTTTATTACCAATTTTGCTTGTAGAAAAGAAACTACCAGCCATCTAAAAGTGTTAGAATCAGAAATCATAGAAAGCAAATGAATGCAAAATTAGTAAATATGGAATATGAGCTAATATCCTAGCCAAAATTCAATAACGTGTGGAGAAATAATTTTCATGATGTGACCATTTCCACTTCTAATGACTTTGTTAGGTGAAAAGCATGAATCTTGTTTATGCAACAAAAATGCTCTAGGTCCCTCTCTAGAAATCAGGAAGAATGTATTGATCAAGAATTCATTATTCACTCACATAAAATAATTTTTGCAAGACAAATATATTACACACATAATTTAATATCAAATCAATACCCTAAATAATTCCTTAATGTCATTTATGACAATTTGGAACATAAAAAAACATTTGTGTTGAGGACAATGAGAGAAAGCAAAACAGTTCTTGACAAAATATTAGAATTGTCAATGGAAGGGATTATAATAGATGGTCATGGTGTAGACAGATATGGGAATTTTTTATATCATACATTATTAGAGAGTCTAAATTTATTATCACCTCATTTAACAAGTGCTTTAGGGATATTAAAATAATAATTCTAGATACTTATGTATCTTTACTATATAAACCTAGAAATTCAAAATATCCATTATATTTGTCTAACAACTACTACCCTGAATACAAAAAATATAGAGAAGTGAAATCAATTGGTGCCTTCAAGAAACTTCCTTCTAGGATATACCTTAAACTAGACAACTATTTTGGGGATAATAAGAATAGGTACTCCATCCATAATTATGTTTAAAAAATGTCAAACCTTATATGAAACTAATGTTACATTTACAAGTTCATGAAATAATGTTTTTTGTACAAATATGTGCTATAATATTTATCTCTCCTTGTATACAAAGGTTATTTCCTTGATGTTTAGGTCAGATTTATCCCTATAGGACATACCCATGACGACATCGATAACACATTTGTAAACCTATTTGAATGCTTAAAGAGGAAAAATATATGGAGTGTGGCAGAGACGATTGACACTTATAAACTTTGTGAAAATACAAGAAACTTCATGCCATATTTGATTGAAGAGGTAGTGTATTTCAAAGAGTATGTTAATAGTTACTAGCTAAAGGAAAGAAATGAAATAATAGGCTTGACAAAAGGTCAATAATTTATTCTATGCATGGAGAAAGGTAAGCGCATTATGTGTTTTAAAAACTCTATAATAGATAGAAATGGGTCCCCCCTGATTACATTATGGGAAACAAAACAAAATGGTGAGTAAAATGTTCCAGAAGGTAATATGACAAAAATATATCTCAAAGACATGAAAAATAGAGAAATGTCTAAATATTCCATTGTTTCAAAAGAATTAAATACAAGTAGAAAAAAGAGTGAAAGAAATTAAACATAACTTGAATAATTATTTACATCAATTCAACGAATTTGGTTTGAATGAAAATAGTAAGTGGATAGATAAAGTATATTACTTCCAAAACATTCATGACATAATGAAAGAAGACATGCTCCATTATGAAGTTGAGAGTACATGATATTTTTTGCTTAAAACTTGCCACAACATACCCCTACATAGATATTTACACAAAATTGTTCATGACAGGACCCTTGATTTTGGAGTGCCATCTAGATATATATATATATATATATATATATATATATATATATATATATATATATATATATATATGTTGGTCCAAGAAGCCAAAGAAAATAAATTGCATTTGATCCATCTCACGATGTGTAAATCAGAGATGTTTTATTTGTTAGACTTGATTATTCTATAGGAATGGACTAAAAAGTATGGGTTACTATAGCTAAAATGGATATTGGGATACTACAAACAAATTGGGATATATAATAAAAGGTTAATATATCTTGGTTTATCACAGTTAATGCAAGGAAAAAATATGTAGAAGAAGCATAAATTTGTTTAGGCTACTTGGACAATAAATGAAATCCAAACCTAGATGACACATCTTTACTATCCATACTCATAGAGAGTATCATCTATTTTTGGAAACAAAATAAAAATTAGAGAGATCGTACACTTGTTCTCTCTAATTTTTTAAAATGCATTATAATAAACTATTTAAATGCATCATCCCACTAAGAACTAACAAAAATAGTGATAGAAGGATTGGGAAATTTGAAATGGTGTTTCCATAATTTTGGAATGAGAAATATGAATGTTTTTTTTCAAAATTTAGTCCTTTTTTAAAAATGTATAATGTTTTATGTTTTATTTATTTTTATTTATTTCTATCAGCACATCATATTTTGGGTCTTGGAAAATACACTTCGTCATTTGAGTTTTATATTTTCTACTAGCATAATTCAATATTTTGGTAATTGTGTATCTATTTAATAGCATTTGACTATTCGAATGACCACTTCACATTTTTACATCATTCAAATTTTCACATCTAAGAATTTACACTTTGGCATTCCCATGTATGCAAAAAGGTCTTTAGGGTTCACACCTTTAAATATCCCACTTGCCCATTAATATTTGTTCTAAAAAATTTTTATATCAACAAATATTATTTGGCTTTTCAGTTTTTGAAATTACACTTCATAAAAGAACTTAATATTGTGTCATGTAGAACAATCTTAGCGACTCATTTGTGTGAAAGGATGACCAGTCCAAATAAAATTCCCAAATAATATGAGGACCTAAGATTACCACACCCATGATTAACACATGGTAGGTACACAAATAAGAGATAAAATTTTATAGTCACGAGGATGTCACTCAAATCAAATTAAATAGATAGTTCTTGATCTAATAAATCAAAGGCATGTGGCATCCCAATCATCCTAGGTGTTTTAAATCACATATCTCATAAGCAGCCGATTGATGTATGAATTATTTTTCCTTAAGAAATAAACTACCAAGTCTTGCTATCTATAAATTCATGGTCTATGAACTAGTTTGAATGACCACATAATTTGGACTTATTGAAAATATATAATATAGATGTGATTTATTTGTAATAAGTCTAAGTAATTCTTGATGATGTCTAATTTATTTATGATAGTTTACAACTACTAATTATTTATGATAATTTTAAATAATTTTGTCTTTCACAAATACATTAGACATATGTGATTTATTTGTAATAAATCCAACTTAATCTCAATACAGTCTAATTTAATCTTGATATAGTCTAATTTATGTCTAATAGTTTTCAAACATTTGGACTATTGATAAGTCCAAATTATACAAAATATTCATTAATACTCTAAAGAGGACCTTAGACTAATATAGTTATCCCCTATGTGGTGTCTTGTGTGTGAATCATACAATGTGTGTTAAGTAAGCACAATAGTGACTTAGCTTATAACATGGTAAATCAGGATCTTTGGCTTCTCCTTTAATAATTAAGACCTATAGATGTGTAGTATATATGACTTGTATAAAAATATGAATAAATACGGAATATTATTTCAATTGAATGCTCCTTTTTTTTCTTAATTCCAGGTGTTTTTAGGTTTTTGTAGGTGATGAATGAATGAGGGTCTATATTGTGCTTATATCAATCCCTTTGCATTAATAACTCACATTAAAGCATTTAGGCTGACCATTAGGATACATTTTATTTTAAAATTTGATGACTTTAGGCCATTGGGCATTTATGTTGAGATAAGTACATTTTAAGCATTCTAGGAAAGATAGAAGACATATGTCATCAATATAAGATTGGTCAAACTAAGTGATATATGTTAAGAGGCAAAAATATAGAGTATATGCGAGACTTGTGAAAGTAGGAAAGGTAAAGAACTGAGATAAATAGCCAAAGTATGAGTTTGCCAAGTGTGCAAAACTGAGGTGCTATATAATCATAAAATGTCATCTACATTTTCTCACTAAGCCAAATTCAATCTAATAATCCATTTGTGAGTTTAAATGAAACTAATGGGTAAGTGCACAAAGTTGGGAGATAAAAAGGGGCCTACCAATGGACATGATTTTCTTGAAATTTCATAAATCTAAACTTCTATAGATAATTTGAGATATCTACACTCCAAATTTTAAGATGGTGTAAGCACATGAAATGTAGCATTTTGAGATTAGTTTTCAAAACATTATTTTTTAAAAATAAATGGTTAAGTATAACTAGGTCAAACATCTTAAATTTGGTGAGTAACTCTTTTTTTTTAAGAAAATAAAGCAGATAGATGGGTATGTAATACACCATTTTTTAGCAGTGTTTAATATTGTACGAAGCACTTCCATAAAATTTAGATACAATCATCTAGTTTTTGAACTAATTTTTTAAATATTTTCAATGACTAATTTTTTTAAATGAAGTTTGAAAGCAAATTGATCTTAAAAACTAACAAAAAATGGATAGCTGCCTATGTAGCATGCTTAACTACCTAAAAAAGATGAAAACTAGTTTTTTTTTTTTGAATTTGTGTAGAATTAGGCCTAGTTTATGAACATATAACTTATTTGTCACTTGGATCAACAAAATACAAATTACATGAATATGTATAGGCATGTATGTTTTCACCATGTAGTGGCCTAAAAAAGGTATAATTAGAAATCAACATAGTTTGAAACCTTAAATTATTTTGAAAATTATAAAAATCATATTTTTGGAAATAGGAGAGCGTGCTCATCATGATGGTATTATGTTTTTAATTTTACCATTGAAATTTTTAGTGTATTTAAGAATTAAAGTTGAATTTTTTAGTTTTTTTTTATCATAAATCTTGGACTCAGCTACAAATTGATAGGCCCAAACCTTTGGCTCAAGAATCCAATCCATTACCAAGCCAAAATATGTGGTATTTGAATTCAAATTCAAATATCATGATTACATTAGTGCATAACAAGATCACTTTAATGTATAACATTATTGTTTTATTAAAAAGGTAATAACACAATTGTATTACTATTTTTTTGGATATTAAAGCATGTAAACATGTACATAAATTGATTTTTTTTAAATAGATAACATGATCACATTATTATAAAATCAAAACCATGATCTTGATCCTATTATTTTACACATAAAATCATATATATAGATGAAGTCAATCTTAGTTGAAAGCTTATATTTAGTACTCTAAATGTCAAGTATAAGTTTACATTTATCTTGTTACATTTATTACATTATAATTTAAATTTATTTTAGTAAATATAATAAATTAGGGTCATTATGCATTTGATAGAGTTTGTCTCACAATTTCATGCCTTACAATATGGAAAATAATTTTTCAAACTCTAATCTGGTCAGTACTTAGACATTTTCAAAGTCTAAGTATTAAACCTAAGGATTTTAGTACATAAATTTTTCAATTGATATCCATTTTTGGTAAACATATAGACATCTTTTAGGTTTTCGTGCCTTCTGAATTGATTCTTGAAATTTATAGGAGTCCTAGGTTTGTCAAAATTGATGTTTAAAAACTAGTCACTTTGAATTTCATCCAAATAGGTGTGATTGGAGTATTTGGGTCACACTAATGACTTGCATACATAAAAAACAACTTTGTGTTAATTTAAGTTGTTCATCATCCTTCCCTCATCCCTAATCACTTCTTACTCATCCCTCATTACCTCTATTCACTCTCTCATCATTCTTGATTATCCTTAATCACTGCCTCATTAACCTTCATTATCCTTAATCATCTCTAATCACACCCTTATCATCCATAATCACTCCTCTATTGACCTTCAATATCGTTAATCATCCATATTAACTCCCTCCCTATTCTTCATCACCCTAATCACTCTTTATCTATCCCTCATCATCCCTAATTACTTCCTCATCCCTATTCACTTCCTCATCATCACTCATCATCCCTAATCACTCCCTCATTGACCTTCATTATCCCTCATAATCTCTAATCACTTAGGATTTTCATCAATAATAATTCATTCATTGACTATCATAATGCCTCATCAACATTAATTACTCACTCTTCATACCTAATAATCCATAATCACTCCCTCATTGACCCTCACTGTACCTCACCATCCCTCATCACTCCGTTCTCTACCCTCACCATTCTTCATCATCCCTAACCACTCCCTCATCATCCGATGTAAGTACATATTCTAAATATATATTTGATTGAAATAATATGTTGTTTAATCCATTATAATATAAATTAAGTATTTTCTATCACTTATTGTGTTGTCAATACCCATTTGTGATACTCAATTTTATTAATGGATGATTTGGATGATCTTACAAATTTATAATTATGTAACATAAGTACTAACAAAAAATAAAGTGGAACTATAGTTCATTGACTTATATTTGTTATGAAGTTGACTAGATGAAATGTAATTTGGTTATACCTTTTGTATCTAGGTTCAAAAAATAAAAATTAAACACAAATCTCTTGTATAATTTTCTAATTCAGAGAAGATTTGAATTAGATGCAAATTTATTTTTTGTTTCCAATTCCTTTATGAATTTAATCTTTGTTAGGTTCACACATACACTCCTTGTGTATGTAATGTATCCCAAATATTTTATCTCTTGTATGAAAAATGAACATTTATTCATGTTATCATAAAAATATGCTTTTGAAAAATGTTAAACACTAGTTTAACATGATGTAGATGTTCATCCCATGTTTTCTAAAGATTAAGATGTCATCAAGGTTTATTAAAAAAATGACATAGGTAAAGGACCTAAGCATGCCATTAAACATCTTAATGAATTAATTAGCTACATGAGTTAACCTAATAGTCATAACCAACTAGTCAATCAATCCTTCCTTTATTTTCAAGACTATATTCCAAATGTTTATAGTTTAAACATGAATAGGATGATACTTAAACTTAAGACAAATTTTGGAAAATAATTATACACCATGGATATGGTATAACAATTCATTAATATTTAGATGAGTATATTATTTATTCACTTTAATATTTTTTTAATAGATTCACAACTTTGGCACAAGCACAATTGGGCTTTGCAAGGTAATGATTTGGGCATGATGTGTACATTATCTATTATTTCATGGATATACCACTTGATATATTCATTCTCTAGAAATGATATTTTTTATAAATAGGTTTTAGAGAGTGGTAGTTAAGGGATAAAATTAGTAGTACTATTTAGTGTACTATATGTAGCAACTTATTTAGGTGACTGAAAGATATCCTTATATTCATCTAGCTTATGTTTCAATTATTTTTTATTTGTTAGTTTTGGGTAAACAAAAATATTATATGGTGACATAAGGATGTTATTAAATTTAATTATTACCATCAAGAGTATACTTATTACTAGAACTGATAAGATTCATGCACTTCTCACTACTAATGACTAAAATATTATGAACTAACTATGATATATGATATTTTAGATCATGATAACATATTGTAAAATTTCAAGGGTTTTCTTCAAAGGCTACATTCCAATGATAAATATATGTTTTACCACATGTAAAACATCACACACCTATAATGATGATATGTCACAAAGGATTTCATAAAAAGTTTGATTTTTTACACCAAGTGAAACTACTAGGTGATCAATTTCTCAAGGCCTACACTAAACAATACACTAGTGTATAGTTATGGATGATGTATAAATTTTGAGTTAAATATTTTAAAATATGCTTTATGATAAATTAAATTCTTCTAACTTCCATTGGAAATGATTAAGTGTATTGGCTCACCATTGATCTACATTTGTTAATGAAACAATATTTTAAATTCATATAATTTATTATTGGGTGAAGTAGAGATATTTTTAGTACCAAACATATAATAAGGTTCATATTATATTATATAATTACCTTTTTATAGTGATTGATAACTTGTACCCACTTCTCAACATGTGAAAGTAGAGATCTCATAGTGTGACACTCTTTATTGGGTTGAATATTGAAGTAATGAATCAAGCACCACTTCCAATCTTTGACTACTTGTTCTAATCATTTGAAAATTATTTTCCTCTCTCTAGTATGATGACTCAATAAATATACATATATAAATAAGGCCTTCAAGGTAATTATTTATATCATAAAATGTCATCGTATGAAAATTAATTGATTGGTTTTAGGAATTACATAGCTTGGTGATCATTATGTATTTACTACCCATTTTTGGCGATATGGTGGTTTTACTTGCTTCTCTTTTTTTGGTGGATTTTAAATTTTGAATTACATCATTTCTAATAGGCCTATATTTTTTTTATAGGTGATAAATATTTATGCTTAAATTTTGCCTCCACATCATTTTAACAATCGTGTCTTGTATTTTATGCTAGCACTCAACTCTCTAATTATAGCTCTTAGCACTATTAAACCCATATAAAATAACACAATCAAGGTATTATATGGAGTGATTAAGGTTGAGGAGGCATGATTAGGAATTGAGTATAGATGATGATGGAGTCAATACAGATGATGAGCGATGGTGAGGGTTAATGAGGGAGTGATTAGGGAGGATGAGGGAGTGATTAAGTATGATTATGGATGGTGAGTGTTAATGAGGGAGTGATTAGGGGTGATAAGGGATGAGGAAGGAGTGATTAGAGATGATGAGGTATGACGAATCAATGATTATCGATGATTAGGGATGGTGGGGGTCAATGAGGGAGAGATTAAGGATGATGAGGGATAGATTATAAATGATGAGGAATGGTGAGGGTCAATAATGGAGTGATTAAGGATGATGAATTGGTGATTAAGTATGATGAGACAGTGATTAAGGATGATGAGGGATAGTGAGAGCCAATGAGGGATTGATTAGGGATGATGGAGTGATTAAAGATGATGAGGGATGGTTAAGGTCAATGACAGAGTGATGAGGGATGATAAGGGATGAAGAGTGAGTGATTATGGATGATGAGGTATAAGGATTGAATTATTATGGATGATGAGGGATAGTGAAGGTCAATGAGGGAGTAATCAAAGATAATGAGGGAGTGATTAGAGATGATTAGGGACAATGAGGGTAAATAAGTGAGTGATCAGTGATAATGAGGAATGATGAGAATGTGATTAGGGGTGATAAGGAATGAGTAAGAAGTGATCATAGATGAGGGAGGGATGATGAATAAGTGGCACTAACTTAAAGTGGTTATTTGATGTGTGCAGGTCATCAATGTGACCTATGCTAATCACACCAATTTGCATCAATTTTAAAGTGAGTGTTTTGAAATTTTCAATTTTGAAAAATATAAGACTCTCAAAAATTCTAGGAATAAATTAGGAAGGCACACAAATCCTAAAAAATGACTATATGTTTACCATAAATGGACATCAATTATAAAATTTATGTCATTAAATCCCTAGGTTCAACACTTAGACCCTCAAAATGCCTAAATATCGAGGTAGATGTGGGCAAATGAGTGGTTGTGAGTAGGGATGGATGAGATGAATCTATATGAACTAGGCAAATACATGTTGCCTACATAGGTGAGGGGATGCAATAACCCACCTCATCTTCAGGCCAAGTGTAGTTATGGTTAGGAAAGGTAGGTTGATTTTTAATAAAGTGCATTATGTAGGTGTTGAAAATAGGTAGGTGAAAGAATGAGATGTCCATGAATGTCATGTGTTAAGGTTTGCTAAAGGTAAGATGGGTAGATAAAAGGGTAAGGTAGGGTAAGGTGTGGTGTGCTAACCTTACCATCAATGGTTAGGGTTGATCATCTATGGTCATCTTGATCATCTATGGTCATCTTGATCATTAATGATCATGGAAAAACATTAAGAGATGAAATATGAAAAATGAAAGTGAAAAGTCATTTTCATTTTTTGACATTTTACCTTTGAGAGATATTCTCAAGTGATTCTCTATTGAATCATTTTGTATCGAGGGTTGACCAAGTTGATTTTTAGGTGGGGATTTTTGATTGGTTGAGATAGTACTTGAGGAGATTTAATGTGTGTTAACTGAGATGGATAGTGGATGAGAGCACAACTGAGTAGAGGTACACAGTCTCCATCCATGGCATAGGTCTCAGAATGAGGTAGGTTCATTTCAAATTTTTTATTATTGGTTAAAAAGTGATTGGGTACATGTTAAAATTAATTTAGTAAATGATATAGGTCAAATTTGAGGGGTAAGTTTAGGGTTTTTACATGGGAATGCCATAGATTTGAATTTAGGATAAAATTGGTGAAATCACAGAATTGGGGTGCATGAAAAAGATAGGTAGAGTATGGGAATGTATTTTAGAGTCATGTTAGTTATGAAATTTTGACTATAGGTGTAGATTTGGGAATGGTTAGGTCATAGAGAATCATCTCCTGATGGTATACATTAACCATGAATGGTCACCCCGACCATCAATGGTCAAGGGTTCAAGTCAAAAAGTGCTTCTAAGACCATCGACAGTCACCCTGACCATCGATGGTCGATGGTTCAAGTCAAAAAGTGCATATGGGACTATCCATGGTCAAGAGAACAAATGATGATTGGACCCTAGAGCTAAATAGAAAGATCCTAAGTGTGAAATAGTGGGTGAATATAAGATTTAAGAGGCAACATAGGGTGTTTATGCCTTGAGGATGCTTAGAATTTGTTAAGATAGGATATGGTAGAATGTAAAATAGGATTTTATCTCAAGTGAATTCTCATTGATAAGAGAATTGGTAGAGATAATTCTATTTTAAAATATGCTAAGATGATAGAATTAATAGATAGTGATTTCAAGCATATGTCTTTAACATGTTCAATGGAATGCAATCCTAAGAGTAAATTCACCTAAGGGATCATATTATTTTAATCTTTATGTAGGTACAAGATATGATGAGTGATTAGGAGTGGAGACATATGGAGGCTAAAAGCTTAGGTTTAGTATAACATTATAAGCACATGTTTTGAGATCTTAAGATGTTTGTGGTACTGATCGAGAAATGGGACCTAGTGACCAACATATTTTGGTTACCACTAGGCAAGGTCATGATATTACTAGAAGATGTTGTGAAGATCATTTGATTACCCATCCAATGGGATTGTATATAACATATATAGAGTGAGGAGTGGGACTAATATATGGATCAGATTTATGGTGATGATCAGAGACAGGTAAATTTCTATACAGGTAGTTTTAGGTATGTTCATATGTATCAGCTTGCTCTTGATGATAGGTGCCTAGTTATGATGATGATGATGATTCTGATGAGATTCATCCTACCAAATTTAGTTGGTGGGAAATTACTTATGTGTTTCTCAGTATGCTAGTTGAGATACTCCTGGGGAAGATTATGCTTGGCTGGGCATAGGTGTTATAGGTATATAGGGAGCTATGTACTTTCAGGGTACACTAGCACTATGGGATGAGCATCAACTTAGTGCTACATTATTGGGTGTATGATCATATTAAGGTATTGATACCCCTAGGTGTACTTGATGATACTTATGCACTAATAGATTATATTGCTATCTTTATGAAATGGAGGAGGTTGTCCACCTACATAGGAGTAGGAGGTAGGGTGAGGGATATCGATTAGTTCTAAGATGCTCTCAAGGGTTTGGTGCCAAGGGATGTGATATGGTGGTTGTATGTTGGATGGCCATAGTGGATAGGGTTATAGAGCTAGTGCTAGATATACAGTCAATGGGAGATGGAGACATAGAGGATACCTTTTGACCACATATAGAGATAGTTTGGGCTTGTATAGGGGATTCTTGTTGACATCCCATAGTACTAAAGGGAGGAGGGAGAGTTACTACTACCTGAGCCATAGCCTATAGACAAATTTTAGTATTTTGATGAGTTGCTAGTGAGGGCCCACATTGATGATGTAGGGATTGCTAATGGGTACATTGTTTGGTATCAAGGTTGGTATGACATAGTGGATTTTGGTTGGGGAGAAGGGAGGTAGTAGGCCATTGATGTAGATCCATCATAGGCATAGGCACAAGGTGGCCCTTAGGTGGTAGCTATTTTAATAATAGCCTAAGCAAAAGTTTCTTTACTACAAGGATAGGTGGCAACATTACAAGTCCAAATGGCTACCTTGTAGGGATAGATTACTAGTTTGTAGGGGTAGGTGAGCAATATGATAGGAGAGTGGGATTAGGTGTAATCATAGGTGACTACTTTATAGATATAAGTAGTGACACTATAGGTTAAAATTGGTGTTCTTCAAGGGTAGATTGGTGTAAGAGGAGTAGGTGTTTTAGTAGGAGGGTTGACAGATATAACACCATAGGCATGGTACTTGGTCATGATCCAAGAGTTGTGCTACTATGAGATGATGGTACTAGAGTAGTTACCCCATGCCTTGAGATTTATATATTATAGGGATATCCTAGGTGGTGGAGAAATAGTAGCTACTCCTAGTCAGTGGGCATCCACAGTTGATCATACAGGGGTCCTAGGGGGGGCACCAATAGGTATAGGTCATGATGGCCCAAGTGGTAGTGGGTTGAGTTCTCTAAGGGGTTGATATTTATGAGATATGATATTTAGATATGATTTTGATTTAATCCTATGTGAAAATGTAGTGAGATGTATATTATTTTGAGAGAGATAAATACCTACTTATTTATATATTGACCATTTGGATTCCGCTTCATATATATATCATGGGTTTTATTCATATTATGATTATGCTTATTTGATTGTCATGTTTATGATAGATTGATCTAGCTAGGCATGTCTTGAGATAGCAGTAGTTTATTTTAATGATATGTGATGATGATGTGTTGTTATCATGATGGACATGTAGTAGTAGATATTAAATATTTCATTGATGCATGAGTACTTTGATTTTGACATGGTATATGGATGTCTAATTTCATGTGATGTGAATGATATGATTATGATAAGATTGATGGATTTTATGATATTTTCATAGATAAAGATTGGAAAGAATCATAATGGGTTGTGATTTTGATTTTAATGTATATGGATATGTAAATGCTTTGTATTTGATTGGTGTACATGTAGGATGATAACAAACTAGAGAGATGTTTTTGATTTGATGTGATATGATGCTCTTTATTGGTACCTTTTTTATGAAGATAGTTGATATGAATGCTCATGGATTATGTTTGATGTTGATTTTGATTCTTAATTAGGAAAGACTTGTATAAAAATCAAAGGTCATATTGGGCTTAGTGAAAATGGCCATGTAATACACTTTACATTAGCATGCTTTAGTTGTAAAGTAGGTATCATGATCACTATGTATCAAGTGAGCTCATAGTCTTGTGCATTTATGATAGATGAGAGGATAATGGATGATTCTAAACCTTATAATCAATAATAGTATGTCTTTCCTATCGATATCCTAAGAAGTATGGTAAACAAGTCTATGCCATAATATATACAAAATGTACACTGATTGATGTGGGAAGTCTATAAAGGAGGGCTAATTACAGCTTTCCATATGTGATTTACTTTTTCATGAGAGCTGATTGTGGCTTTAAAAATTTTAGATATCTTTTTCTTGAGGGTATTTTGATGTTTTAATTGTGTTTATATGTTTTTAAATAAACTAATCGATGTGGGAAACTTCCAAAAATTGTAAGGACTTTGACAAATGTTTTGTGTTTTAGCCATCCTTTAAGGGAGTGGCCTAATGTTTATAATTCCAAAATGCTTTTTGGTAGCTATCCTTTGAGGGAAAATTCTCCCTTACATTTTTCAATTTCAAAATTGCCAACAACTATCCTTCAAGGGAGTAGTCTATGGTTGCTATAGATTGACCCATGATACATTGATTTTGCTTTCACTTTTTCTTGCTCTTGATTTTGTTTTTTGATAGTTTGATTTGACAAAGACTTGGTTACACATGGTAAAAGGAAATCAAATAGAGACTTGTTTAAGAGAATGATAATTATTTGATGAGACTTTTCTAATGAGCTAGAGACTCGTCTTTGAATTAGCAGATGGCATAAAGATTAGAAATTGAGACCTTATTAGATATATTGATGGAGAAATGGTCTAAAAAAATTCAAGCCAATTAGTTGAAAAGATAGATATAATGTTTGGTAATGGCACTACACTAGTCTAATGCTGGGCTAGAAAGTGACATAGGAAATGTGCACAAAAGAAGAGCAGCATTGTAAACAATCATGTAACAGGAATGCCTAAATGCTCTTAAATGCTACTAGGGATATTATTTACAGTTGAATTTATTAAATTTAAGAAGTTCCCATTAGGTTTGATATGGTTTGATGGGGACCAAAGGATGGATTGGTTTAATAAAGATTTGATCATAAGATAAGAGATTATGAGGTCCAAAAATGGATGACTCTAGGTTTGTCATCTTATCCATGATCATTTTCATCATATCCATTTTTGGTGGTGGATCTAGAGGATTTTAGGTCACAAATTATGCCTAAGAGGGGATAATATATTGATAATTCATTAGTGGTTAGGATATTTCCCCAAAATAATAGGTAGGTATAAATGGTTGGGTTGAAGATATATGAGGATAGGTAATGGTTGGTGGTTGAGTGATGTGGGAATGTCCTTGTGGGTTAGAGACATATACAGGATTGGGTATGGTTTTAAATTTCTGAGAGGTGATCATAGGTTGGGTGGAAGATATATAAGGGTAAGTGATAGTTGGTAGTTGGGTAACATAGAGATACCCTTGTAGTTTAGGGACATAACCTAGTTTGGATATGGATAGAAATCATTGAGTGGTTACTGTAGGTTGGGTGGGAGCCATGGTTGTGTTAACAATTAAGGGTGAGGTAGTGAGTTTGGTACTAGTATGAGGTTTAATGGTATGTATGGTCATTGTTATATTTTGAAGATGGGTAGTGATTAACATATTGGTGTTGGTAAAAGGAGGGTTTGAGTTACCAATGGTAGGAAATCCCAAGGTAGAGGAGTCAATGATAGGGGTAGAAGGTGTAAGGGTAATAGTTGTTTAGATGGGTTTATTTCCCCCAATGGTTTCAAAAGGGTTGGTGGATGTACACGTTTTGGTAGCTAAAGGTTGGGTATTAATAGAAGTTACCAAAGGATCTAGCATTAACTAGGATGGAATGCCATAAAGAGGCTCTATAGGTGGGGTTGAGACAAGGATTTTATGATGCAAAGTATTAATATAATGTTGTAAACTGATTAGGTTATTATCCAAATTGGAAGCAAAGTTAGAATCTCCCTAAAGAACAATCTCATGGATATGGGAAGGTTTAGACTAGTGAGATGAACTCTCTATGTCTGATCGGTAGTCATCCATGGAGGAGGAGGTGAAAGAAACTAGGTATTATATAGATGGGTCTTGACTTGCTAATTCACTTCATTATTTCCAAGTAAGTACCATATATGGCTTTAAGAGAAGTACCAATATATGATTTCAAAATTTAACATAAAGAAACCAAAAGAAGAACCCAATTAAAAGTGAACACACACTAAGCTAATTAAAATCCTATGATTAAATAATTATCTCATTGTTTAGATTATCCTTTAATGTGTAGTAGATTGGTTTTTAGATCATGTACTAGATATAAAGTCTAAAGATAGTTTTGAGTTAATTTTAGTGCTTAAATAATATATGCTAAATTAGGTACATGTCCTAGTGCTTGGGGCTTGCTCCCCTAACTTCATGATCATGAAGCCAATTTGGGTCACTTAGCCAATATATACCATTAATTTAGAGCTTATACTCAGCTAGAGAATTGAGTGGGTCCTCCCCTTTGTGACGAAATCCAAGTAGGATCACTGAGGAGGGTAAGGTGATATGTTGAGTGGTGAAATCCCAATCAGGCCTTGTCTCAAGTATGTTATGATGTTTACTTGATTTCATGATTTGGTTTTGTAACATAAGTGGACTACACTTAATCCTAATGCTTTTTAATTAAACTAGGTGATCTTATAAGAAATAGGAAATCAATGTATGTAGTAATTTTTAAACCCAAATGAATTTTTTAGATTTTAATTATGAGCACATAGATAGAGATAGAAGGATAAAAATTCAGATAAAAAGAAAACCCAAATAAATACCACAGTCGCACCAAGCATGCCAAAATGTTTCACTCAATTTTTTCTATTATTTAGAATAAGGTAGTAAAACTAAAAATATGTGTTATGGTATAAATACATGATAAAAGGTGTGTGCATTGAATCAGAAAATTGTGAATAACTCTTCTTTGGTTTGGGAGGAAAACCTAAAAATAAGATAGCATAAAAATGGATTTCTTGATTGGTAGATGTTGATTTATAGGTGGAATCTAGTTTGATTTTGGCAGAATGATAGTGCTTAGAAATTTGATCTGAGAGGCAATGTTGGATTGGCTTTGTCAAATAGATGGTTGATGATGCTTGATAACATTGGATGACCTAAAATGAGAAAAATTTGAGTACCTGAGCTCTCGATAATAGTTGTAGATGGATTGATTTCCTACTTCTCTCATATTCTTATATGGAAGTGCTAGAGGCTAAAGTGGAAGTTTAAGAGGTGATTCTAATTATAAATTTCTCATGCAAGGTCTCATGAGAGGATTTATAGAACTTATATTTAAAAAAGGTAAGTGGTTTTTTGCTACTATTTGCATGTTTATTTTCATGGAAAATTTTAGGCAGTGGGGCCTAACCTTCAATGGTTAGGATGACCGTCGATGGTTGAGGCTAACAACCAAAAGTAGCCAAAAAGGGTGTTTTTAAGTCTGACTAGTTGATTAGTCAAAAAAATGGGTGTTGGTTCGTTTAAAGGGTACAAAGAATTTATTAGGGGTTCAACAATCAGAATCCAATGTGTAGGATTTTGGTGTTTACAATTTGAATGAATAATAGATAATGAATGTATTGTATCTCCTTGATTATTATTGACTCTATTTTGACTTGAGTAGATTTTTGATTTGCATGTTTATTATTTATGTTAATCCCCCATTTTTATTTCCCAAGCTTTAGTGAGCATTAGATTAGATTTACTTTATTATTGGATCATCAGACCTAGCTAGGGTTATTGTGTAGTGTTGCTTTATTGGAGGCTTTTGAACACTTTCTAGCCATATTATATGATAATAGATCCCTTAGGTAGTTTTATTAAACCCAAATTGGTCATGAACTCAATTATCTAAGTATCATTAGTAATATAGTTATCTGATTTATCTTGTCTAATTTATCTTCTCTAATTTATGATTGATTTATAGATTAGCTTCACTTTCTCTTACATACATTCTAGTGAACCCAACATGACCTATCCATTTTATATTTTTAATTCTCTTTTTAGACTACTAGATTGATTCTATTGACTAAATATAATAATTTGTGTGTAGGTCTTAATACTTGGTTGATCTAATCAAATAAGTTCATCTCTATATATAGGTATTTTCATCTACAAAAAACTAAATCGATTTAATAAAACCAATTATATATTACTTTTAGGTCATCGTCTACTTCATAAATATAATTGACATAGTTAGAGCATCATATTACAACTATTCCAACTAAGCTGACCCTTTCAATCTTGTTCAACTCTATGTTATTATAATTTCCATCTTATCACATTAGATCAATCCTATCAATTTATGTTTTCATGTTGTATCTAAAATTTTTTAAAAATATTTTTTTAGAATACTAGATTGATTATATCAACATAGATATTTTATTTATTTTAATTATGCAGCATTATGCAAACTAAGTTGATTGGTTTAACTCTATTTTACCATTCTATGTTGCACATTCAAACACTCATCTAGAAAACATAGTTTAAAAATAATTCAACATCTTCATCACACTACTACATATATTTAATAAAATTCATCTTAATTATCAGGTTCATTCTAACCATTGTAGTTATTTATTTTTCTCAATTTTATTTTCTTGTTATTTATCAAAATTCAAATTTCAATACTATTTTTCCTAATTTTTTAGTTCTATAAAATTGTAACCTTACAGTAAACTAAGTCGACTATCTCAACTAAGTTATGCATGTATTTTTTTCCTAGGAAACTCAATTGACTTTCTCAACTATGTTTATTTGAATAATTTTTCAACTAATAGAGTCGACCAGATCGACTATATTTTGTAATTTCCGCATACAAGGTCTACCCAGTCAGCCTTGTATTATGTATTTTTCAAGAAAATGAAACTAACCCATATTGGTAGTAACTAATTCATTTTTCATTTATCTACTTGATTACTTAGAGTAGTGCACATAGTATAAATATAAAGGTTAATTTAATGGATTAGTCACATTATTCCCTCACACACTACCAAATCACAAAAATATAAATTATCATTTAAACAATCCTACCTATGTCTACCTACTTGGATTTTATCACGAAGGGGGAAGTTGACTCAATTTTTTGGCCAAGTATAAATATGTGGTTGGTGATTTATTGGTAAATCAACTGACACCCTTATTATTGAAGGATTGTGAAGTGAGGGGGTAAACACCCATACTAAGAAATTACCTTCACCAATAAAGATCCCTTTCATCCTTAACATATTTGAAACTAGCTTTATCTTACCTCTTCTTAGTTCCTTTACAAATCCAAATGCCCTATCACATTTTAAATCATAATTTAATAATACATTAGGTATGTTTGCTTATTAGATTAACATTTACATTTAAGTATTTTTTTATTTTTATTTCCCAATTGTAGTTTCTATTCCTAAACTTGTATTAGCTAGTGTGGGTACAAGGTTTTTGCTATGTGTTGCAACTAGATCGATCCAATCGACCTAATTGACTATGTGTTTAACTTAATTATATGTAAATTACTATGCAGTCATCTAGATTTATAACATTTTAATTTTTTCCTACATATATTACACATTTAACCTATTTGACTTAGTTTATAATAGAGATTTTATGTTCATCTTCCTGTAGAGCATGTTCAAATCATTTATTTCAATCTCTTACAAGCTATTCTATTAGAACATAGTCGACTCATTTGGCGTAGTGTCTTACATGATATCTTGGTTTCTTTCCCACAAAACAAAATTGACCCATTCGAAATGGTCTCTTATGGGATATTATATTAATCATCCCATAGAACACTATTAACCCATTCAACACTATTTCCTACTCACTATTATGTTTACCTTATTACAAAACATAATTGACCCACTCAAACTAGTATAATAATTATTTTTCATCATTTTTATTAAGTGTTTAACTTCACCATTTCATCATGGAAAAATTGTATGATAATGCCATAGAGAAAAATCAAACCAACATGATAAAATTTACCAATTCTAATAAACATACTAAGCCACATTTTGTGATAACTAACCTAGATCAAAGTAACATTCATCTTACCACTAGAACTACCAAAAATGAAACTCCTTATTTTACATCACTTAATACCTTTTTTACAAAAATGATAGATGATGAAAATAATCATGAATATATAGTTCAAATTATTCTTTTCATCAATGGAAATCCTCAACATCGAGGTAAGGATCCTTTTTTCATTTATAATAGTATAATGGGACCTCATTTTGGAGAACCACATTCACCTTCACCTAGATTTCACATAAGATTTGGGGCAAGTCAATTAATGATTTTCTCCACATATTTACTATCCATAATATCCCATTATAACATTATGACATCATCCTCCATGTCTTCTTTCACCTCCATGCCAAGAATTTTTATTAACATGGTTAGTGTATATTTTAGTGGGCCTACCCCAAACATCTACACTAATACCCAATTTCACTCAACACATAATGGATATATTAAAGATAGTACTTCCCATGATACTACCATTTATAATTCTACTCATGCATCCAAATTCCTTACCACCTCAAACCATAATAATGTATCAAATTTTGATTCTACTAGTCAAAATAATACTCAAATTAATCAAATATTATTAAAAATTCTCAACCAAAGGACCATTTTTCAGACTAATAATGCAAACCAAATGATGCAGATGCAAAACCACTTATTTCATCTCCAAAATCAGCATCAACATACTCAATTGGGTAACCTTAATTAATTAATAACACTTAATTTTAACTGAACCTAAATCCCCCACCTCCCCTTAGGGACACAAATGGTAACCTTATACCTCAACCCTCACTTATTAATAAAACTATTAAACACTTATAAAATTAACCTCTTTTAACTTAAATTGTAAACATTAACATAGGAGGTATATTCCCACTATCACATATAATGGATCTAAGGGTCCTACCTTTCACTTAAAGACTTTTGGAAAACTATACAAACATTGGGTTAAAATTAATACATTCACTACCACCAAACTCTTAGCCATAACCCTCTAGAGAGATGATCTAGATTGGTGTAATCAACTTAAAACCTACTCCATCAATAGTTTAGAGGAATTGGTCAATACATTGGTTCAATAATTCCAAAATAGTGACCTTATTAAATATAATTGAGCCCATTTTATCAACTATAACTAATCAAAATCTCAAATAGCACAAGTTTTCATTAAATGATGTAAATCTTTGTCTAATAATGTTAATCATAATATGGTAGATGATAAACTCTTCCATTTAATCACTAATTCTCTTCATCTATAATTATAGTACCACATTAGGTATTTTCCCCTAAATCATCGTAAAAGGTGCTTAACTAGGCTAAATGTCAAGATTTTCTTATATGTTAATTTTAATCTTCCCACTCTCCAATAGGAACTCGCATGTTTTTAAAAGATAAAAATTGACATGTAACAAATGGTGGTTTAAAATATACTTATGATTTCATATATACCATCCCATCCACTGATCTAAACACTATAATGGAGCATTTTCCTTCAATCCCACTTAATAATAATTCACGTCCTAATTCCTCATCACCTAAATAACATAATATGGAGGCACACAAGACTCTTTCCTTAACATAAATTCAAAATAATCTTCCATGAACTTCCCCATGAGATATTGACCCTACACAACCTATGAAACATTGGTGTGATCCCAAAAAAATTTGTTGGTTTCACATGAGTTGGGGTCATTCTCATGAAACACGTTTCCAATTGAGAAATCTTGCTATTGACTATCTCTTTGGACCCAACTTTGACCATAAATCACTTATATGTAAACTTCAACAAACCTATGAAATAACACTTAAAGATCATGAAAATAAAACTAAAAATAAAAATTTAAATCAATCCAATGTTCATCTACCTATCTTTAAAGATCCTCTTCCTAACCATCAATATAACACTAATCAACCTACCCATACTACCATTAATATTTAAAGTACAATAGATCCTAACACCAACAATGAGAATCTAGTCAACATGAATAATATGAGGAGATTAGTTTCTTATATTGAACAATACCCAGTCTCTATCTATCACAATTATCCAAAGTTATGCATTATTCAAGACACTTACTCATCACATCTTATACAACTGGGGCATGTGGAACCAACAAACACACAAGTATCACCTCCAACAATGAATATTGACTAAACCATAGCCTACAATTGATATAAGCTCTACCTTCCTCCAACTAAGATACCTCAAGTAGATATCCCTCAAACTTCAAATCAACATTTTTCCATTCAAAAATAAAAATCACTTAAATAAATAACTACATCACCTAAGATAGATCAACCTAGTTCAACAAAACCTAAACTAAATATACATTATCAACATAAATTTCGATATGTGTGTAACACCCATTCAATGGATTTATTATAAAATTATGCACCTTTGAACAAATAATCCTCTAAAGGGTTATGATGAATGGGATCCTATAGCATAAATTTTTCATCTTCCATATGGAATTTATTTCTTTGAACTTAAGATATATTCCCCTCATCATTTTAATAGAGTAATGATATTGTTATTTGAAATGAACATCGCTTGTCCTCCACCCATGGCGTAAGAATCTATATTACCCAGATACAGATATTACATTATCCAACACTATGAAGAAATGTCTATCCATGTTGATGAAATGGTACACTTCTCTTTCACTCAAATTTCCTATCTCTTCCATGATTCTTGATGAGATATTAATTCATGTGTATGATCCCATCTCTTCATTAACATACAAATAAGAGATTTTCAAGTCAAATTTGATTTAATGTATGAAAGATTAGACATTTATGTTAATTCTCTTGATTTTATTAAATCACTTGGATATTCTAAATGTAATATTAAATCCATATAAACTACATGTCAAGGATATGATGGAAGAAAAATTCCTCCTTTAGGTTATGTTTAGATTCCTATCACCATTCCTCTAACCACTATGTGAAAGTTATGATATTTAACTTTACACTTTATTATAATATATTACTCAATCAACCTTAGACATATTACATGAGAGAATTTTCATCATCCACATACCAATGTGTCAAATTTCCTTATAATGGTTCTATTTATAAGATTCAAGATGACACGAATCGTCAGAATTTTGAACAATTCCAAGAATGAGGTGTTTTCAAAATACATACCATTGAAACTTATAATTACATTTCCTAAATGAAAACATTTTAAATATCCCATCAACTCTACTTTAGGTTGTAATGGTAATCCTAAATTAATAGGAAACATTCCTCCTAACCTTCTAGACTCAAATGATGATGAACTAGATGAGATAAGTTTAAGTATCAAAATCTCCAATATTTCTCATAACATCATTATTAAATTACCTCCTTCTATCTAACCTCTCTCCTATTAAAAATATCAGGATGAAATACTATTTACCCTAGCTAAAACTATACATTATATTCACTATGTTTCTTTGGTTGATAAAATAGTTTATGCATGTAATATTGACTTATATACACCTGATTGTGATGATAGATATTTTGTATTGTTGTGTGGAGCCTGATTGTCTTTATAGATTAGAGGTTAAATTTTGATGTTATTTTAGTCAAGTTTTGGATGCCATTCTTTGTATCCCTAATGGTATGGGGGGTTTTAATGGGGTGAAACCCCCTTGAAAGTTCTGGGGGGATGACCCCCCTGATGGGGGGTCTAGGGGTTGCTTGCCTCAGTGGGGGTTCAGGGGATGTTAAGCATGAAATATATTAAGAGGGGGGACATGAATTAGTATAGTATATATTTGTTACTAAATCTAATTTTTTTTCTTTAACCACTTAATCACACATTCAAGATATGTAATAAAAATGAAACAATAATATGCACCACACAAGAGAGAAAGAGATATACCATATTTTTAAGTGGAAACCCAAAGTGGGAAAAAACATGAAGAATAATCTCAAGTATGTTAATGAGAACCAACTTAGATTACAAAGTTTTCAAGCACTAACTTTCAAGAGTACCAACCCCTTTGTCAAGCACCAACACAAAAAATATTTGTGAGCACCAACCCACAAGAGCACCAACCCCTTGCAAAAATTTGTGAGCACCAACCCATAGCAGCACCAACCCCTCTTGTGTATAAAACACAACTATCTCACAGTGGTTATTACTCAACAAATGATAGAACTCTACAATATCTCTATCTTTTCTCTCTTTGAAAATAAATAAAAACCATTCACACTCTTAAGTATTACAAATGGCTTCTCAAGTATTTATTTATAGCTTTCTAAATGACCTTTGGCATTCACCCTTTTTGACCCTTTAATCCTCATGGAAAATGGCACCAAATTTTCATGAACTTTGTATCCTTGCATTTGAAAATTCATATGGTGACCCTTCATAAGCAATTGTGTCCTTTCCTCTTTTATCTTTATCTTGGTGACTTTTTGTATTCCTCAAATTGCCCCTTAATGAAAAAATGCCATACCCTCTTTTGTCTTCACATGTCTTGGAATTCCTCAAGATGACTCTTCATAAGAAGATTCATCCCATTCCTCTTTTTTCTTTACCATGTGACTGTTTGACTTCTCCATGGGCCCTCTTTTGACTTATATAAAACAAAAATATATATTCATTAATATTAAATAAATATTAACACACATTAGCCAAGATATGAATATTAAAAACACCTTTAAATTCAATGGGACCTCTATCACTAATAATGCTAGACCTTTGACATCAATGAAAATATTTGCAACAATCTCCCCCTTTTTCATTTATGGCTACCTCAAACTGAAACTACCACATCCTAAAACTTGCACATACTACCATAAAAAAAATATACATTAACTACCCCTTACTGAAGCAACCTATACCTATTCCCTAAACCTATTTCTACATCTATACCTATACCTATTTCTATTCTTCTCCCCCTTTGACATCAATGGAAAAGGGCCTACGTAGACCTAACATTTAGCTCCCCCTCAACTAATGTTGAACCTCAATGGTAGGAAGTAAAATAAATTACTCCCAACTTCTCCCAAAAATACTAAAATGTGTATTTTGGTAGTGCCTTTGTGAAAATTTTTATAAACTACTCTATAGTATTGATATATTCCATCTTAACCTATTGATCTACAACTTGCTCTCTCAAAAAGTGATATCTTATGGGAATATGTTTTGTTGTTAAATTCATCACTGGATTCTTCAAAATATTAATATCACTTATGTTGTCACAAAAAATTGAAATACGTTCATCATATTTTACCTTGAAATCTTGAAAAGTTTGCTTCATCCAAAGTACTTGAGTACAACACAATATTATTGCAATATATTATGCTTCATTTGTGGAAAGTGATACTAAATTCTATTTTTTTCTTAGCCATGATACTAAGCTATCACTAACGAATAAAGATCCTCCACTTGTACTCTTTCTATCATCCAAGCAACCTACCGAATTTGAATCTGTATAAGCAACCAAAGTGAAATCTTTGCCTATTGGATACCATAATCCATAATCCAATGTCACCTGGATATATCTAAATATTATCTTCACCAATTAAACATGACTATCTTTTGTAGCTGACTGATATCTTGCAACCATACCTACTTTATGCATGATGTGTGACCTCAATGCTATCAAATATAAAATACTACCAATCATAGATCTATAAAAATATTGATCTACAACAGCGGAATATTCATCCTTGCTCACCTTATTTCTTTTATACATTGGTGTGCCAACTAGTGCACAATCCTCAAAACCAAATTTATTGAACATTTCCTTGGCATATTTACTTTGAGATATGAAAATTACTTTTTATGACTAGAATATTTGAAATCCTAAGAAAAATGACAATTCTCCAAACATAAACATCTCCAATTATTTTTGCATATTATCTAAAAATTCTTTTGTTATATTTTTAATGTTTGCTCAAAAAATGATGTCATGAACATATACCACAACAATAAATTTATGCTCACCTTCTACTTTGATGTAGAGATTATTGTCAAAAAATCCTCTCTTGAAACCTTGATCTTGTAGGTACTTATCAAGTCTTGCATACCAAGCTCTGGGAGCTTGTTTCAATCCATACAGTGTTTTCTTCAATCTGTATACATGGCTACTAATATTTGAGAGAATAAATCCCTCAGGATGCTCAATGTAGACCTTCTCTTCTATATTCTCATTTAGAAAGTTAGATTTGACATCCATCTAAAACACTTTGAAAATTTTAAACCCTGCATATGCAAGAAACATTCTAATAGCCTCTATCCTTGCTACTGGTGTAAAAGTTTCTTTAAAATATATTCCCTCAATCTGAGCATATCATTTACATACTAATATTGCTTTATTCTTAGTCACTTCTCCATTTTCATTCAACTTATTTCTATAAGCCCATTTTATTCATATTACATTGTGATCTTTTGGTTTAGGCACTAATTCCCAAGTATCATTATTTTCTATCTAATTTAATTCTTCATCTATTGATTTGACCCAATGCTTATCATGTCTAGTTGATGAAAACAATTTAGGTTGAATTTTAGATAACAAAAAGAAATTAAATTGCTCAGATTCACCTACCATCATTTTTCTAATGCGAATTACTTCATTTATGTCCCCAATGATGTCACTTTCATTATGATTTCTCTAGACACATTTGTATGGGGTTTTGGTGTCCTTTTTATCCTTCTTCTCATCTTCATCTAATTCTTCAAAATATTTCTCTTCAATGATTTCGAGAATGTCTACTAGATCACTCATTCTTTGTGTTCCATCTTCTTTTATCCTAACACTTGCACTTTCAATTGTTTTCTTGGTTCTTTTGTTATAACATTTATAAGCTTTAATTTTACAAGAATAACTAAGATATATACCTTCATCTACTCTAGATTCAAACTTACCAATTTTTTTATTAGTTATCTTTATGAAGCATCTGTTGCCAAAAAATATAAAATAATCAACTATTGTTGGTTTGTATTTCTATATCTCATAAGGAGTCTTGTCACTATTGACTCTCAATAATACTCTATTATGATTATGCAATTCTATAGAAATTACATCTCTCCAATATTTATCTAGTATCTTAGATTCATTTAGCATTGTCCTCACCATCTCCTAAATTATTCTATTTTTCCACTCAGCTACTCTATTTTACTGTAGAGTTCTAGTTGCTGAATAATATCTCTTTATTCCATGGTCTTCATAAAACTCAATAAACTAATCTAAAATGAATTATCCTCCTCTATCTAATCTTAGACACTTAATCTTCAAACTATTTTCATTCTCAACTAATGCTTTGAATGCTTTGAAATATTTGAAAACTTTTGATTTTTTCTCTAAAACATTACCCAAGTCATACGTGAAAAATATTCAATAAGCAACATAAAATATTTCTCACCTTGAGTACTTTGAATTCTCATAGGTCCACATATATTAGTGTGAATAAGCTCTATGATTTGAGTGGTTGAGTTCTCTTTTATTTTGAACTGCCTTCTGGCATGCTTCCCATGTTGACAAGGTTCAGAAAGCATGTTGGATGGTTTTGTAATCTTTGGAAGATTTTTGACTACTTGATTTTTTATGATGTTGATAATATTTTCAAAATTTATGTGTCCCATTCTCCAATGCCATAGCTAAATTTCTTCAATTTGACTGAAACAACATCTTTGACCTTTGATGTTTGATAACATATACAAATTATTGTCTATTCTTTGAGCATCTACAATCAACACATCTGAATATTTTCTCCTAATTTCATAACCTTTTGCATAAGAAGTTAGTGTGTGACCCTGATCACATATTTGACTTACACTCAAAATATAATGCTTAATAACTTCTATATACAAAACATTTTTAGTTTTAGTTCTACTATTATCCAAACTCAGTGTACCTTTTCTAGAAATTATGACAGTAGTATTATCTCTGAATTTCACTATGCCACCATTGATCTTCTTCAAGGTTATGCAATTGATTTTATTTCTTGTCATGTGCCTCGAACATCCACTATCAATAAACCATGGCTTTTCTTCATTTCTTGCATGCTAATCTATCTATACCAACATAGATTTTTTAGGTTGTTTCTTCTACCATGAACATGTTTGAACTTTCTTCTTGATGAATGGAGCCTTGAAACTCTAGTCCTTCTTGACTGAATTAAACATACTTCTTCAGTATTAAGATATGTGTCTAAATTTTTTGGACTTATAACATATTATTTCCTCTTCACTAAAACCTGATAGAGGAGCAAAAGAGTTGTGTCTTCTGCTTGAATTTGCATGTCTTTCATTCTCCTTATTTTTGAAATTGTTAGCCCTTTTTCAATGTTCTATTTTATTATGACCATATCAATTACAATAAAAATAGTAAACATAAAAATCGGACCTATTTATGTATCTCTAACTTTATTTCCTTTTGTAGATTTTTTCCCTTTAGCATTCTTTATTTGAGATGTCCTCTGTATTCTTAATTTCTTTCCTTTTTATTTCCTCTTTTGTAAGAGATTTAGCATAGCTCTTTCCATTTTCCTTGTCTATGAAATTAGTGGTCTCCCCTTTCTATTTTTCAAATCTGATACCTATCTTATCTGACATTGATCTTTAACTTTCTAATATCTTATTCAACATGCTAGTGTTATTCTCAAATTTTGAATTATTATCTACTTTATCATTGATTTATTTATTTGTTTGCTCAAGATCTACTTTTAAAGAAGTTATTTCAATAATAAACCTTTCACATTTTTTACTTAATTTTTGTAACTATGCCATTAGATCTTCTTCATTCTTCTTAGCTTCTTCAAAGTGTGCTTGTAGATCTTCAATTATTTCTTCTAACTCCTTTTCATTTTTCTCAATCTGGCACTTTAATATTCAATTATTCTTTTTAAGAGATTCTAACTCTTCTAAGACAAAAATGATTTCTCCTTCTATATTTACTTTGGATTCATCTTATTCTTCTTGATCATCTATACTTTTGCTTGTGGAGGAATCTTTATGTATGTCCATGAATAGAATATCTTCTTCTTCTAAATCACTGACTCCACTATCTTCAGCTGAGCTACGATCTTTAGAATAAAAACTCTTCTTCTCAAAACCCTTATTGAATTTTATTTTGAAATTCTTCTTGTATGTAGACTTTCCTTCTTCATTATCACCATTTCCCTTATCTGAGCACTTAGCTAAAAAATGTCTAATCTTTCCATAATTAAAATATTTAAAAGGTAATTTTCCTTGATATTTCCCTGTGGCCTTTTTTGGTTTGAGAATGAATAAAGCTCCATTTTCATCTTCATCATCACTAGAACTATAACTTAATTCTTAAATCTTAGCCTTCTCTTTCTTTGATTTCCTAAAAGTAACTTCTCTCTTTGAGGGTTTATCTTGTTCGGTCTGTATCTCATATGTCGTAAGAATACCATGTAGCTCATCCATTTTTATCTTAGATAATTTCTTTATCTCTTCAATTGCTGAAAATTTTACATCATATCTCAATGGTAGAGATCTCAAAGCTTTTTGTACCATAATTTATTCTTCTAAATTTTTTCCAAGACCTTGAATCTTATTAACTATTTGATCAACCCGTAAAAGATAACTTGTTATATTTTCTTCCTCTTCCATCTTCAAACTCTCAAACTATCTTCTGAAAGTCTAAAGCTTAGCTTTTTGAACCTTTAAATCACCTTTGTAAATAATCTTAAGTTTTACCCAAGTTTCATGAGCAGTTTACACTACATAAGTTTAATAAAATCTGATTCACATAAACCACACAAAATAGAATTTAAAGCTTTGTCATTATTTTCACTTGCCTTCTTTTCTACTAGAGTAGTTACAAGTTTTTGTGGCTTTTCATATCCCTGCACCACTACTTGCCAAATGTCAAATCCAAGGGCATTTAAATAAGTCTTCATCCTTATGCTCCAAAAATTATAATTTGTCCCATTAAACAAAGGTGCCTTTTTTGTATAAAAACCTTCATGTGATCTAACCATCATGCTTTCCTGATCTACCTTCAAGATGTAAAATTTTTTCTAAAAGAACCTGCTATGATACCAATTGATAAGCATGAAATATACTGTGGGGAGGGGTGAATTAGTACATTATATATATTTTACTTAATCTGATTTCTTTTCTTTAACCACTTAATCACACATTCAAGATATGCAATAAAACTTAAATAATAATATGCACCACATGAGAGAGAGAGAGAGAGAGAGAGAGAAAGACCAAATTTTTATGTGGAAACCCAAAGTAGGAAAAACCACAGAGAACAATCTCAAGTATATGAATGAGCACCAACTCAAATTACAATGTTCATAAGTACTAACTTTCAGGAGCACCAACCCACAGGAGCACCAACCCCTTATAAATATTTGTGAGCACCAACTCCTCTTGTGTACAAAACATAACTATCTCTCAACATTGCTTACTTAACAAATGATAGAACTCTATAATATCTCCTACTATTCTCTCTTCAAAAAAAACAAAAACCATGCACACTTTTGCATATTACAAATGGCTTCTTAAAAATTTATTTATAGCTTTCCAAATGACCTTTGGCATTCACCCTTTATGACCCTTCAATCCTCATGGAAATTGGTACCAAACTTGCATGACCCTTTATATTTTTGCATTTGAAAAGTCATATGGTGACCCTTCATAAGCTAATGCATCCTTTCCTCTTTTATCTTTATCTTGGTGACTTTTTGTATTCCTCAAAGTGTCCCTTCATGGAAAAATGTGTCATACCCTCTTTTGTCTTAACATGGTGACTCTTGGAATTCCTCAAGATTAATCTTCATGAGAAAATGCATCACATTCTTCTTTAGTCCTTACCCTCTGACTCTTTGACTCTTCATGGGCCTTCTTTTGACTTATATGCAACCAAAAATATATTAATTAATATTATATAAATATTAACACACATTAGCCAAGATATGAATATTAAAAACACCATTAAATGTAATGGGACCTTTATCACCAATAATGCTAGACCTTTGACATCAATGACAAAGTTTTATTAAAATGGCCTTGTAAAATTATAATTTTGTAGTTAATTTGAACCATTAATTAAAGGTTTCTAGATTTGATAGTAGAGTTTATGTTTATGTTTATGTGTTTTCACCCTAAAATGTATTAATACATGGTTGAGATGAAAAAAATATATATTGTACACAGAGAGGAGGGAGAGAAGGTAGAGATGTGTAACAGGTTTTGTAGTAGGATTTGTTTCTCCCTTGTATTGATGGAAATAATATACTAGATAAGTTTGGTGGATGCAGGCCATCTTGGGTGAACCATGTTAAATCTTGTCTCCTATTTTGTGCATGTTTATGATTATTTTTTATATGTTTGATTGATTTGTTTCATGGTTTCTCATGTACGTAATTTGGGGATAAATCTATTTTTTATTTTATCCTAACATGTGGATAACCCATTTTTATTTAAAATTTTCCAAAGTAAAAATTGAAAGGTGCTTAGATATCATTCTTCCCTATTGTAGTCTCTTAGTTCCATTTTTATGGTTCTTTCTCTTGGTAAAGTACCTAGCATTAGTTTTTACTTTGGTGTTCATAGGTCATAGATGGGGAACACACTTACTACACCTCCATTCACTACTACATCTCTCAGGATTATGATTATGGATGATGACATGATGGGACCTTACCATTTTGATAGATTCTATAATCCTTCTAGTTTTCTTCCTCCTTAAATGTCAACTACTCTACCTCAACCCACTGAAAACCTTATCATGCATATATTTGAGATTATTAAAGATCCCATTGTAGCTTTTTCCCTTCTTCATAATGACATTATACCATTACCTAAGCTTGATCCTCTACCAACACAATGGGTAGATGATCCTTCTTGTGATATCCATAGATTTGTTATCAATTGGACAAAGGATTTTCATACACATCATCAATAGTAGGTATCTTCCTCTATTAATTCATATAGTATACCTTTAATGTCTACTAATTGATGCACTTTTTTCTTTCGTGGTACATATAACCCTTCTTCTACTCATTTTTGACATCTCATGAAAAATATTGATACACTATGTCTAGCCATAACATAGCCTAAATACAAAACTATACCACCTTCTAAGCTAATTCTAAAGCATATACCTAAATAAGGGGAAGTATTTTTCCTTTTGAATCAGTGCACTACATACCATAATGATATTTTTGGAGTACTTTAACAACATCTATGGGATATTCCATGGCCTACATTGTCATTGGTCTAGCCTCCCTCTCTAGTTCATATATGGGAAAAGGCTTCTCCTTCTCCACTACCTACATCTCCTCATAGATATCAGGACACTAGTCACATTCCTAACATTAAGCATCCCACATAAGAGGTGCTTCATGATCATCTTCATTATTATACCATACCTAATTTTTTTGTAGATATGATATCAAAGGAAGTCTTCTCATGACTTTCTATGAAGATTGATGGGACTCTAATTAATGTCAAAATTTCAACTACATAATAATGTTTTAGATGTTATGGATGGTATTTGTACTAATATTTATCAATATTTATGAACACATCATGTTATTCTATCTCATCATTACTTGATTTAGCCTTGATTTATGATTAGTTATACACTCAATCTATTGATTTTCATTTTCATTTGGTGTCATTGTTCTACATCTTT
>JARHVA010005906.1:1052500-1063240 GCA_037957365.1 Torreya grandis | reverse complement strand
TCATGAATCAATTTGGGTGTTTTGACTACTTAGCTCCTTCACAAGCAAAGAGGCTTAAGAAAGAGAAATTGAGTTGTGCATTAGACTAGGTAGATTTCCACCATGGATGGATTCTTAGCATGACATATATAAGATTTATAAAGAATATAATAGGCCTAGGGAAGCACTTATAATATGGAATGAGAATTCATTGCTAAAATAAAAGTAAATGCATAAATCATTCATTCAATTGATCTAAAAAAATAAGATCACATAGGGGTATTTTATACTAAATACCTCTCACCAACCCTACATGGGATTGTGAAAAGTGTCACTATTCTATGAGGTGAGATAATCTTTCAAAAACCCTAAGTAAACCTAACTAAATAAGATGTGAATGGAATCAACTAGTGAAATCAATTAAAGAGATAACCTTATTCACACTTGATGGTGGAACTAGATAGGAAATAATCATGTTCACACCAATACCCCTCTTAAGTGTAAATTATGGTTATATTCAATCATAAAAAATAATAAATGGATCCCATCACAAAGTGTGAACAAGGTTATCTCCCTTAATTTAAACTTAGGGGTTTATTCAATCATGTAAAAAATAAGAAATGGGTCCTAGCAACAAGGTTTGATGAGGTACCCATGTACACACTAATGCCCTCAAAACATAGTAAAAGGTGAAAAACATAGGAAAAAACTTCCCTCCATGAGAGGATGATTTAAGAAGGTCAAGTGACCCCTATAAATAGTGTTCCACACCCCTAAGATATTTTTCAAGTGATGTAACTTACTCTCAGTGAAAGGTTTGGTGAATATATCTACAAGCTGCTCTATCATAGGATAATAGCATAGATCAATGAATTGATCATAAATCATCTCCTTGATGTAGTGAATATGTATCTTGATGTGTTTGGTCCTCTGATGATTAACCAAGTTCTTCAAGATCTGAATGGTACTTTGATTGTCACAAAGAATGATAAATGGTCATGGAATAGTGATGTTGAACTCAATCAGAATAATTTGAAGACAAATAGTCTCAGTAGTGGCATTAAAAACTTCTTGATACTCAAAATTAGTTGAATATAGATAAATAAAATGTTTCTTTTTACTCTACTAGCTAATGGGGCTAGAACCAAGTTGAGATTTGTATCTATATGTGGACTTACAATCCTTAGAATTGCTAACATAATAAGAATCTGTATAATCAAGTCAAGACTAATCATTACTACATAGTGTATCCCATGTTAAGGAGTGTGTTGAGTGTAATATAAGATTCATTTGGTTTCTTTCCAATGAAGTTCATATGGATCTTTCATAAAGAAATAGACCTTGCCAACTATAAAACAAATTTTAGGGTGAGTGTGCATCAAATGTATGAGACTTACAACAAGTTGATGATACAAAGTGGCATCAAATAGTAGAGTGAAACACTTCACCTCAATATAAAATCCAAATAGGAAGGGATATGGTGTAGGCTTATAATCAACCATATCAAATTGATCAAGTAGATCAAGAGCATACTTAGGTTGTGCAAGAGTGATCCCAGAAGAAGAATGAGTGATCTCAATCCTAAGAAAGTAGTGAAAAAGGTCCAAGTCAGTCATATCAAAATGTTCATGAAAAGTATATTTGAATCTATAAATTATGGATGAAGAATTCCCATTAAGAATTAAGTCATCAATGTAAAGGACCAATAGTAAATGGGATTCATTTTGTCTCAAAATGTAGACAATGGGATCCGAGTGACAATGTGAGAATCTAATCGATAGAAGAAATGAGTCCATCCTACCATAACAAGGTCAAGGGGCCTATTTGATGCCATAAATAAACTTTCACAAGTGAAAAACCAAAGAATATCCCTCAATAAACCCTTATGGATGCTCCATGTAAATTTATTCTTGAATATCCCTATGAAGAAATGTACTCTTCACATCCATATTATGTATAACTAACCATGAGCTATAACAATAACAAGAATCAAGGGGATGGATTTCATATTAGCAATAAGATCAAAGGTATTGGTGTATTAAACACTAGGAACTTTTGAGAAACATTTGGAAATAAGGTGTGCTTTAAACTTATCAACTTTTCCATCTATTACATATTTGGTTTGGTAGATCCACTTGTAATGAACCATTTTCCTTCCCTTTAGAAGTGGGGATAAATACTAAGTGTTATTCCTCATCAAGGAAATATACTCTTATTTTATTATTGAGTCTTACTCAACATGACCAAATGCTTCATGAAAAAATTGTGGATCAAAAATAAGTGCAATGCCTACATGTGGAAGATGATGATGTTGTGACCAAGTCCTCTACGTGTTTGAAGGATCCCCATTAAATGTGCCTATTGACTAAAGAGTCTATCAGAACCATGGAGGTGGTGATGAATATGGGGTTGTAGTAGCTACTAAAGATGGCCTTGGTGGAGGTAAAGATGCATCATTTGAATCACTTTCATCTAATTCCAATGTGGATGGAGGAGATGGAGTATTAGAGGCCAAGGAAGAAACTATCTCCTCACACTTAACACTCTTAACAATGAAAAACTTCTTTGTCTTTGGATCCAAAATTTGATATCCCTTGATACCATCAAGATAGCCAACAAAAAGGCAATTCCAACTCTATTATTTTAGATATTTGCACTTATCTAAAGGAATGCATGCCAATTCAAGGGAGCCAAAAACTCAAAAATGTCTTACAATAGGTTTCCAAACACACCAAGCTTTAAAAGGAGTTACACCTTTTTTCAAGGCTTTATGAGAAATGTACTTATTAATGTGAGTGGCACAATTAATAGCTTCAGCCTAAAATTATGGACCATGAGAGTGATCATGTATCATGCAAGTTGCCATTTCCTTTAGGGTATGATTCTTCCATTTGATAACACCTTTTTTTTGGGGTGTGTAGACAATATAATGTTTAAGGTTTATCTCTTTAATTATGAATAATTTCTCAAGGTGATCATTCACATATTCTTAGTCGTTATTTGTGCAGAGAATTTTGAGAGATTTTTCATATTGTTTTTTAACATGAGACTTGAAGTCTAGAAACCAATTGAATACTTCACTCTTATGATGAAGGAATTAGACCCAAATAAACCATGAATATTCATCAATGAAGGTGAGGAAATAATGGGTTTTGATAAAAGACAATGTGGGAAATGGACCCTTAAGATCACTGAGAACCAATTCAAGGACTTGTGAAGCCCTCGAAGATGACCCTTTGTCAAACTTTTCCTCTAGATGCTTATTAATTGTAAAGCCTGAACATATGCCATTGGGAAACTTAATGGGAGGGAAACCTTGTACCATATCTTTTAAACTAAGCTATTGAAGATAGCGGTAGTTGAGATGGCCAAACCAATCATGCCATAGTTTACTCACTAAATCTATATGAATGAGTAAAGTAGTGGAAGGGGAATAAGGCACAAAATGGGAGAATGCATATAACAGAGGCTCATGATCATTTTTTCCCATTACAACTAAGGCATTATCCTTGAGATCCTTAATTTTTAATAAATTAGGGAAGAACTAAACTTTCTTTCCATTCCCAAAATGTGTGATCTGATAGACTAAGAGAAGGTTGGCACATAAATCTGGAACACAGAGTACATCCAAAAAAGTGCCTTATTGTATTGCAACTGATCCTTTCCCAATAAATTCCACTTGTGTATCATATACTATGATAATTTGAGGCAATGAATAATGTTCCAAAGAAGAACATTGTTCAATTAGAACCCATATGATGTGTGGCCTCAGAATCAAGTATCCATTATTGAAAAGAGTTACTAGCTGTGACAAGTGCTTAACCTTTCCCTTTCTTTGATTGTGAAAAAGTAAAAGGAGAAGACTCCTTTATATAAGATGATGGTAAATTGATGTTGTTATTCTTAAGTAAATGATTCAATTCATTAAGTTAATTATCATGACACTAATGCTCATCATGAATATTTTTCTTGTACTAGGAGCAACTTAGTCATCCCTTCTCCTAAAAATCCTTTTACTTATTATAAGATGTTAATGGTATTGGTGTAGGATGTGAAGATTATGGAGGTGCTTTATATGGCTTAGACATTTTTTATTTTTTATACTTAGAACCTTTTTAATGTTGAGGAGGTCCTACCATTAATGATTGTGACTTAAAGGGCCTGAGAAGGACCATAGTGAACAACTTGGTTTGCTCAAGCATTAACATTTTAGTAAAATGACTCAAATGTGGGAATAACATATCCTAGCCAATTTTTAGCAGATAAGTATGAAATTTGGATACAAATGCAACATGTTTAGTAGGAATCTTGCCAAACACATTGAAAATTACTTGAATATTCTTTTTATCAAGTCCACATTCTTTGCATTGTGCATGGAGTTCATTTACCTTAGTGACATAATATTGAATGTTGTCAAAAGAAGATGGATCATAATTAGATATTTTATTATAAATTTTATACCCTTGAACCTCATTTATTTTACCATACAATTTCTTACGTACGTCCCAATCTTGCTTAGGAGTTTTACATTGATCAATGTGAACCACTATATCTAGGGAAATGCATGTACGTAGATAGGCAATTGTTTTGGTGTGCTAAATTAACCATGAAATCTTTTCCTTAAGATCAGTGGGTTTTGGAGATGTACCCTTGATGTAGTGGGTGTATATTTTTCCCATTATTGTACTCCATGCATGTGATTTCCATGTATTGTATTTATATAGAGTTAGCAAAGGAAAAGTGGGATTACCTATGGTAAAAGAAATGCAAACACACACACACACACAATTTGGAGATCAAGACACCAACATAACCCCCCAAAATACACTAAATTAATAATCCCCCCAAGCAAAAATGATTTGGGAATTTATATTTAGTTCAATTATAGTTGTCACCAAGAAGAAATGTAAAGTGGACTTGACTTCAATGTTTTAAAAATTCTCATGTAATGAGTATATAATGAAAGTATAATTTTGGATCAATACCAAATGAAATTATCATTTTCACTAATAAGTATATAAAAAATTATTCACTTTAAAAAAAATGAGTGCCTTGTCCGAGGTCATATGCAAAAGTTATGCAAATTTGAAGTTCCCAAAAGGAGGGCTGAGTAGTGAGACCTTTGAGAATCTACAATTTTTGGAAAAACTAGGAATTAAATTATAAAACCATATACACTAGTGAAGATAAAATGAAAAATTATGGCAAATAAAAAAATGCGCATACAATGGAGGTCCTATGATCAAGATATGGTCTTTTGAAGTTGAACTGCAATTTCAATAATGCCAACAAAGAGGGCATCCATCCACAAAATCTAGTGGAACTACCACCAATTTTATAAAAAAATATTTGAATTTAGAGACACCTACCATATTTATTAAAATCCACTAGATTTAGTTAAAAATGCTAGATTTAGTAGAAAAGGTTGGTGGAGCTTCCAAATTTGACTAAAAATTCAAATTTGTGTTGTTTGGAGGGATTTTCCATGGGGGAAAATGTATAACACCAGTTAATGTGGATCACCAGCCAATTTTGACTCATTTTGGACATGGAAAACATGGATTTGTTTGACTTTCCTTCTAACAACCTAAATTGCAGACCCAAGAATTTCTTTTGGTGGTCAAAACACATGAATTTGTGATATTACCGTTGGCTTTTTGTTTGTTTTTTAATTGAAAAAAATTAATAAAAAACAATATATTAATGGTTGGGGAGGATTTCAATCCTCCCACCCATAGCCAATGACTTGGGGGTTGGGGGTGAAGCCCCACCTAAGAGCCCTATAGCCTAGGTGTGGGGAACGAGCCCCATCCTAAAGGCTATGGGCCAAAGGTGTAGGCCACGACCTGAATGTGACTGTGAGCTTTTTGTGGCTCAACCAAGTAGGTCATGAGCCCTTTTTTTATTTATTATTTATTTTTTATTAAAAACATTCAAAAAAAAAAATTTATGTCTATTTTTTATTTTTTTTAGATAAAACTTTCTTCCTTTTTTTTGAAAGTTTTTTTTTTGAAATATCAAAAATATGTAAATTTTTTATATTTTTTGTGATAAAACAAATATCCTCCACCTTTTGTTTAGTTTCTATTTTTTTGACAATAATTTTTTGTCAAAAAATAACTAAAAATATAAAAAAATACAATAATTCAAGAAGACTGGAATTTTAAAGAAGCGAGAATGGAGGACAATTTTTGAAAAAAATCTTCAATTTGAAGGGGAAAAAACCTATTTTGAGAGAAAACCCTCAGATCTCACTCTTTCAATCCACCAAATGGATACAAAAATTCTACTCAAACCACCTGATTATGGATCTTCCAATGCTCAACTAGAATAAACTGGGAGTGCTCTAAGATATTTGAATGTGATGGTGAGATTCGATGTGCTTCTAAAAATGCCAAAAAGAACCTAAAATTGAAACACTTAATGGAAGCTCCCCCCTAAATTTGGTTATTCCTCTCACATCTTTCTGATTCTCTGGTTCATCCTACAAATGCAATAGAAGAGTATACTTGACCATGGGAAAAACTCACATATTGATTACCCTATTAGACTACCCTAGGTACCTTGACCAACTCTAGTACCATGTAAGATTGGGAAAGAATCTAATAGGCCCAAGGAAGGACATAGAGTAGGGAATGAAATGAATGCTAAACTCGAATCAAATGCATGAATCATTCATTTAATTCATATAAAAAAATAAGTTTACATAGGGGATATTTATACTAAATACCTCTCACCAACCCTACATAGGATTTTTATAGGTGTCATGATCCTATGGGTGAGACAATCTTTCAAAATACCTAAGTAAACCTAACTAAGGTGTGAATGGAATCAACCAATAGAACCGATTAGGGGAGATAACCTTGTTCACACCTAATAGTAGAAATAGACAATAAATAAGCCTATTCACACCAACAACATTAGACCTAAAATAAGGCATTTAGATCCATAAATTAGTCCAAAAGACATCATTTTGCTCATTGTGCTTGCTAAAGCACACCTTACTTGTAGCCCTAAAAACCAAAAATCTCTTTGTATATAAGATTGTATAAACAAATTTGAAAAATTAGGCACATTTTTTAGTACCATGTATCACCTTACAACTCTACAAAAAATTCTAAGATCAGACTCCAAGTGTAAGTACTCATTTCCCATCATTTACTTCTCTAATTAGGCCTAATTAGCCCTCCTAAGCCTAGAAAGAGAAATCCTTCCCAAATTAACACCCACACATGTGAAACTATATAAAAGTGTTTTATTCACTTTCTCTATCCTAAGACCATCCTCCATGCCAAATGTGGGGTCCTAAGGCCTTGTGGAAGTATGCAAACCACGAAACCACCTTACTTCCTAGGTTTATTTTGAGCCTATTTGGGGCTGCCTTGGAAAATGATCTTGGTTTGGACACTTAAAGAATATTCCATGTAATTTTTTGAGTTTTATTAGTTATTAAAACTCCAAAATTACCTTATCCAATTATTTTGAACTTCTCCCCTTCTCAAAACACCTAAAAGACACCAAAAATCATGAAAAATAGGGTTTTTGGAGAAATCCATATAGGTGACATCAACATAAAAATAATTTTGGAGAACCTAATTGGAGTCCTCAAAAAGATACAATAGGTTTCAATATAAAACTATGTCATTTGATATGCTTTTCAGATTTTTCTTTGCAAATTGGTCACAATTAGGGTTTTAGGATGGTTTAAGACCTATTTGGAGTCTTAACAATTGTTCATAAATATGGGACATTAAACTAGCCAAATTACACTTGGAAAACCTTCTTGACTGACCTCCTTAACTATCCCAAGTGGATCATATTCACATGCAAATTTTGAGAGACAATACTATCATTTGAAGTTGCTCCTCAGGTGGCTTACTTAGTGTTTTTCAAGCCTAAGAGAGGTTTACCTTGAGTTTTGAGTCTCAAAATTACTTATTGATATTTTTAATAGATAAATCATATATCGAAAAACCATATCCATGATTTTACATTCTCTGTAATTTTTAATTATCATTTTAAATTCTCAAGGTACACTGGTCAAGGTGTTGGGGTTTAAGAGCCATCTCCTCTTTGCTAGCCCTCAAAGGCCTTAGAGTGAAAATTGAGTCTTGATGATAATTTGAAGTGTGTTAAGACCATATTAATGAATTTTTAATACCCAAAATATCCATTCATGAGGTTTGATAACTTTTTTCATGTCGTTAGAGCTCAAGTGGATCTCTAGGTCTCATGGTTGCCCTTGCTCAAGGAGTGGGCAAGGTTTGAGACAAAATAATGGATATGTCCACTACTAGTATGACTTTGGAGAGAATATTTTCACTTAAATACACTCATTATAACCAAATATACCAAATTTAAAATATTTATCATGCTTATAGGGGCCTCAACACATCATTTTCCTTCAAGGTTAGTTGTAGCCTACGTGTGACTGTAGGGTTTTGGGCTTAGACTAAGTTTTATGGTTTAGAACCTAGTTTTTATACCACCTAATGATATTTTTGGTCTTACCACATATTATGAACTTTTTTTTTTATTTTGGGTAAACTCATATTCACTCACTCCATGCTTTTACTTTCATTTTAGGCTTAATATTGGCCTATCTCAACCTAAAGCATATGTATATCCTTCTAGTGTCATGACTATGGTAGGGTGTTTAGGAATTTAATTCAATTAAATGATCTTATTAAATGACCTTTGAACTATTATATAGTCATAATTAGGTTAAAAATATATATCTAACACCCTTTTATTCATTCCTTTAGGTCTAATGATGACTTGACTTTCTTGTAGCCTATAGGTGTATTGAGAGATAGGGCTATAATTTCTAAGTTTAGACCTCACATTTAGCTCAATAAATTATTCTTGGTGATTAAATATGGGTGTAATTTCATTTTATTTTTCTAAAACACCTTTCACAATAATGCCTTGCCTCTCCCTTAGGCCTAAGAATGAAACTAACCCTCCATTAACAACTTGTAAGTTCTTATAGGGTTTTGACTATATCTAGTGTATTTAGACCTAATCCATTTCATCATTAACCTTCCCCAGGCTCATGAAATTAGCTTAGGATTTCACTTAGGCTTAATATCCTCTTCTTATACCTCTCTATTAGCCTTTCTTAACTTGAAAATATGCCAACTCCCAAGAAGGCATGTAGGTGTTTGAGAAGGTTTTGACTCTGATTTGACTACATGTTGTAGAACCTAGTCCTTATTCATACCTCAAATTCCCTCTTAATGGTCAATTAATGTATATTAAAAACCAAAATAAGTTTCAAATACCTTCCTATTCATCTTTTTTCTTTCTCTTAGGTTTAATAATAGCCCTAGTCTTGTATGCATGTAGGTGTTCATTAGAGTGTTTGACTGGGCATTAGGTATTGAAACTAGTCCTTCCACTTTCTATTATTGTTTGAATGATCCAAACCTTTGGTAAGGGTTGATTCCATTATCCATGGAGTTTTCAATTACATTGAGATACTTCCAACCATCTTTTACTTGCTCTAATTTGTATAACAATATTGTAGGTGGGATTTTTGAGTTTTAACTTAGTCTATTGTCTTCTTTTCTTGACTGCTCAAGTGGTATAGTAAATTATCAATGTTTGTCTCTTGTTTTAATCTATCTGAGGTTGTATATCCTATGTTTTATGCTACTATATTGTTGATTAGGTCATTGGTTAAGTCTGAAATGTGTACCTATAGGACCTAGGCATGTATGTCTCTACTTGATTGTCTTAGAGCTACATCAATCCATCTTCTCAAAGCTCTTAAGTTCTGATTTTCCTAACCTTAATATCTTATAAACACTTCTCAGTGATCATACATCCCCTAACCAAGCATCATATCACCTTTAACCTACATTGGCTATCTGTATAAACTTGTACATAGTCAACTAATGCATGAGATTATGAGATATGAGTCAGATCATTCTATTTAGTTAGAAGTAACTTGGTGGTGTAAAAATCAATACCAATGGGTACATGAAGGTATTAATATACGTATCAAAATCCTCTCATTTATCTAAGCATCCTCAAACACTCTTACAGTCTGTACCCTTGTATACCGAGTCACTTGTGGTCCTCATTGAAAGTGTGCATTGAACTACCATCTTGAATTTAGTATACCTCCAATAGTAAAATGTGATCTCAATAAATTCACACTATAGTATGTTACTATTATCTAAACCAAATTGGAACTTCAAACCTCTATTTGATTGTGAAAACATAGATCATGTTCCCAAACTCAAGTACTTGAAGAAGATAGAATACAATAAATATGAGATAAAAGATCAATTAAATCATGAAAGTGAGTTATTTTATATGAAAAATATAGAAATATAAACCTTTAAGAATCACCACCATGAAGATGAAATAGAGACCTGTAGTAGAACTCATGAGAACAACTTGTACACCAAGGCCTTGTTTCTCCAAGTGAAGGCACATCATAGATATTATTCAACTAATAAAAAAATAATTAAAAAGAGATCCAATACCTATTAAAACCACCTAAAAACTATTCCTCTACATATATTTCTAAAATGGATAAATAGGTGCAAGAATAGATCCCTCTCCGATAGATATGTCATAGTGACCTACTGTCACTCTTAGTGATTGTTCATAAATAATAATTAATAAATATACAAAAAAATTATAATGATTTAAATATTACTTAGATGCCTAATAATGGCCAAAGTTTTAGCTCCTAACTCTCTCTCCTTTTTCCATACTAAGCACTTGAAAACTACCCTTCTAGAGTTG
>JARHVA010005906.1:1045000-1047500 GCA_037957365.1 Torreya grandis | reverse complement strand
AAGTTCCCATTTTTACCCAATAGATTTTAAAAGCTACTTCTTCTCCCACACACAACACACGCTACTCACATTACAACATATATATATAAAACACATGAACCAACATTCGTCAAAACTAAAATATCATAATAATTTTAAATAATTGATGCCAAAATAGTCAATATAAGAGTCAACAAGTTAATGAAATCAAAAAATCATAATTCAAATTCAAAAAAGGTTGGCACCAATAAACAAAACAAGTCCAAGTCATAACTATCAATTCATCAAAATAAACAAAATTAAATTAAATCAAATCAAATTAAATCCATTTACTTTAAGTTTAATGTAAAATAACTAATAAATTTTCAAAACTCCAAATTAATAATTAAATGCAAATTCAAGTTTAAGGACTAGTGTTGGTTCTCAAAGTAAAATTTAAAACATCACATTACTCAAACTATGTGACTATAAAAGTCACCCAAGGGATAAGGAATAAGAAAAACTCAATCACCTCTAAGAGGTGAGAGAACAAAAGTAGCTCAACTACCTCCATGAGGTAGGAGAAAACATCACATAATCCTCTATATACCTCCCAAAAGAGCAACATAATTACCTCCTAGAGGTAATAAGTAAGACTCAACTACCTCCTAGAGGTAGGAGAAACAATAATATTAATCTTCTTATGCCTCCTAGTAACAAGTGTTGATGTAACTATATAGAAATAGATCAAGTGTGAATCTCATGTCTGACACCCAGTGCTAAAAGTACCCCAAAAAATATGTCAATTTCTCAAAATATTTGAATCAACTAATATACAAGTATCTCATCAAATAATATGTCATATTTTATTAATGCACTTAACTCAAATGATTTTCAAGAAAAACACTATGTTCAATCCTATTTGTCTTGTTCTAATGAAAATTAATAATGTGTTGATAACTCTCATGTAATATCACCAACATAAATATCTCGGTAGTTGCACTATCACAATTGGTTCACAAGGATATATCATTGTTCAATCTCAAGTATCATTTCCAAGGTAGAGTAATCATATATTATAAAAGCTAAACTTGCACTAACAACCATTATACCATGCTAAAAAATCATCCAAGTGAACTGTAATCACAACATAAGTGATCATATCAAGAGATAACTAAATAGTTTACTAATTCTCTCACATGTAGGAATGTATATTCATTCTTCATAAAGAAGTGGGGGACACAAAAGTAATATATTAAGACCATAAATGCACACTTACTCTCAAGTCACTTTCAGTTACATGCAAGGTTCAAACTAATTAACTTGAGGACAAGGTTAAAACTTACAACACTCTTGTTCTTAAATATAAGGCATCCAAACCATACTAGGTACCATGTATCTAAATACAAATAACATGCACAAGTTTAATATCTCCCTAGATTTAACTAAATTTCATAACTACAACATAATAGAACAAGGCCTCTTTACAAATTCATGGCTTATTCTTAACCAAGGTGAACAATGAAACACTAACTAGAGAATACTAGCTTGGAGCTACCACTCCTAATAGTTTGTTGTAAGAACAATCAACTTTATTATATTGTTAACTATACACACATTTCATTATTATAGTTATATTTATTCAATAAACCAATACATAATCATTATAAGTATATGGGAATATATATTAAAGTAGATATTTACCATGCATAAACATAGATACATAAAAAACTTTCTCCATATAAAGTAGTTTCTACCAAGGAATAACACAACTAATCAACATAAATATAAATTACAAAGTCACAGTAATAATATAATCAAATAGAAAAGTTCATCTTTTATTATTTCATACACTTTAGGGTCAATGGTCTATGGTAGATAGATACTACACCATGATAACAAATAATTAACAAGTGGTTCTCTTTAACATGATGCTTTCATCCACCAAAGGAATAAATACAACAACCAAAATTTAGTGATTCCCAACATAGTCCATGCCTAGAACTGTGTCCACTCTCACTATGTAATCCCACTTGTAAACACATGAGCAAAAGTTTTAGAATACTTGTATCAGAACACCAACACTCCATAACTCCCAGTGTTTAATCATGTTTTGATATCAAAATGTCATACCCAAAAATTTTGTCCCAAAATCCATGTAATTTTGTTTCTTATTTTGGTGATGTTTATTTATTCACTATGATTGCTTAATGTTTATCTATTATGACTCGGTCAATGCACAATTGAAGTGTAACACAATTATTACATGATTTATTTCACATAATTTATTTCCAACATGAAGTCTCTTTGAGGGTAGAATATAAGTTTATGAAATTAAGATCAAAGTGATACTAGAATCAATTAGTGATATTATGATTAATGAAGAAAGATGAGTCACCTTAATTAAAAGTGATTAATTATAATTTATTTATTTAAAGGATCATAACATTATTTACACATAATCTAATGAACACACTCAAGGGAAATGAAGTGAACTAAATAACAACACTTTAACACAAATTTTTCACTTTAAAGATCACAA